>JACGWL010000164.1:0-35760 GCA_034509725.1 Sesamum angolense
AAGAATTCTACCAGAATTTAAAATTTGACAAAATAAATTCTTGGATAAGGCCCAAGCTCAATGTGCATGTATCTGGCAACTTGAGACATGTGGATCTTGCTCAAGAACCACAAGCAGGAATTGCAGAAGCTTTTTGTTGGAAGATTGCATCAGGAAACATCAAAAACTCTTGATGTCACCCTTCTTTATTCCATACTAAAGTTTTGACTAACATGATAAAAGGTAAAAAATAAATTACACACACATTATTACATACAGCAGGCAGAGGAAGCATTTTTAACCCAAACCTGAACAATGTATGGATATCTGCAGTTGTGAGGAACCCCCTTCCATGAAGATCAAGACAACGAAACAAATATGTTAATCCTTCTGGAGTGTCTTTGTTCTCTAGAGCTAGAACAAAGTCAAGAAAACTCTCAAAATCCATTTCCCGAGCATTACCACCTCCACTTTTGCCCCGTCGGACATGCTCATCAAACACTGTATATAATCATAAGAAAAAGTAGCAGTCAACTTTCACAAAATGACAACCAGATTTAGTGCAGTATTGCAGATGGGTTCCAGATGTATTGCAAGTAGCGTTCCATACATCAAGTCGGTAAACTATTTCTTTTGCCCAAATTGTCAACAATGACAATAGGACAGGTATGAAAGCTCATTAGTACACCCTTGTTTTCAGAATAAATGACAGTCCACTAAGAGGAGAAAGATTTGTAGTTTTGACCTACTTACCGCACCCATCACACTAGTCACTAGTCACTATCATTCCTGATCTTGGGGAGTGACAGATTTGATTCACATGGATGCTGTAGTCTATGTACACCCTCTATTCCAAATTTTGGATATCCCGAAATATCCAAAAATTTTAGTCACTAGTCATTCCTGATCTTGGGGAGCGACATATTTGACTCACATGGATGATGTAGTCTATGTACACCCTCTATTCCAAATTTTGGATATCCAGAAATATCCAAAAAAAATTTAATTTAAGAAATCTCTTTAAGATTAAGAATACCCTCACATTCAATGTAATCTCGAGAGACCACCAACTCTTAACCACTATTTTTTGAGGACATTAATACAGCCATCCACAACACATTCATTTTCAACTCTCATCTAAAATTCCGTGTCGAGTCAAATTGGATACTTAAATTCAGGTAGACAGGGTACAAAAATTTTGGGATGTACCCAATGCATGAGAGGCCGATATGATCTGGAGGACATGCTTCGAGGTGGAAACCCCTTCCCTCTCATCTCTATATATCCAAAGAACACATCCCAACAGTGGGAATAAATACATGCACTAGGACAAATCTTACCAACAATTATATTCAACAAGGGCATGCGTTAGTTTGAATTAATGACTAGCAATATAGTAAACCCTATGGGCTATGTAGCTATCTTCATTGGTCACGAATAATTTACATTAGTTAACTATAATAACCTGATCCTTATAAGCAGACTGCAAACAAAATAATAAGCAAGCAGTGATTTTTGGAGCAGCACTTGAAAGACAAATTGCAAGGCACACACACAGAAGAAAGAGGAAGGCAAAACAAAAATAAAAACATTTACAAAGCATAGGATCGGACAATATCTGGGGCAGTTCTAAGTAATAATACATGAAGTGAAATTTTAACTTAGTACCATTCCCAAACCAATCTTAAAGTCAATGGCTTCTAAATGAATAAAATATTGAGGAAGCTCTACTTGCCACTCCATTTAACAAGAGATTTTGCAAGGATCATTTAGTTGTTCGAAGTTCTCACATACTCCCTCCATTCCAAAATGGCCCTACTATGATCTGAGATAAAAGTTTAAAAGCAAAAGTTTCGTGTGTTTTCCAGTGTCGCTCTTACAAGTAGTTATTGATAATTAATGGCGCTATTATTTAATGGAAAAGAGTAGTTTTTCATGAGAACTAATATTTTCCAGAGATAAGAGTCTTATCTTGGAACGACACAGAAAAGAAGCAAATATATTTGGAACAGATAAAGTATCATTTCCATTTGGAAGAAACTAAGATTTACGGCTCAATGCTTGAAACAGGCTTCGTTTAGAGAGAAATAAGAGTGCTTCACGTGGGTTGGAAAACACATTAGAGAGATTTAGAAACCATTTTTCTTCTTATTTCTCTTTTTTATGGTGGATGTGATCCATCCCTGAGCTGTGACCAGCGGACTATATAGTCATTAATCCCAAAAATGATAGTAGAGGCCCATAAGCCTCTTATACCTGGGAAGCTCCCCCCATTTTCTTGTTCACAAAACTTCATTTGTAAGCCAAAATAAATTATTTTTAAAAAGGAACTTCGTTGATATAAGCAGTATGAATAAGATGTACAATAGAAAATTCTTCAATGAATATGAAATGGTCACTTATAAAAATAGCAAAAATATAACTGATGTTGCAAACAGTACAAAAGACAGAAGAGCATCCATAAAATGAAATATAGGGCAAACTCCGTTGCAATTCCAAGTAACGCTAGAATTATAAGTGAGCTGTTTAGCAAATTTCGATCCCGGGAGAGGGGTAGAGGGTCAGTTGTACCTCTTTCAATAAAAATATCTGTCAATGTCCCATCTGCATAATCTCGAAGCTCCGGTTTGCTCAGAGTTCCATTCATATCCTTATCAAGAGCAAGGAACATATCTGCATATACCAGTTCTACCAGTTACAAGCTAATGCAGCAAAAAACTTATATAAATCATGAAAACAAATAATATATAGGCATGAATCATTTTCCCACCTCCACAAACACAGGCAAAATAAAATTTAAAATACTAGATATCTCAAACATTGCAAGATTCAATTTGAGTTTCTGAAGTATCAGTAGGGAAAAAGTCTTCATCATCCCTAAAGCTTCACTTCATTTTCAAAAGCTGATCTATACTTTTAAATTTTATAGATACTGTAGAGCTGACCAAATTCCACCATTCCCATTGAATTTCACAAAAGAAGCAAGTTATAGGTAGAACTACAGAAGTGCCCCAGTGTTAAATGATAATGCATTCCCCAAATATCCAATTTAGTCTATAATCCAGTTGCAAGTTAGTCCTTATGATTTACTGATAAAACAATCTTTTCCAGTATGAGCATATGTCAATTCATATCTAAATTTGGGTCAAGGCAATTATATACATATCTATACACAACGATTAAGATTGATGAATTAAAAACATACAATGATTGACTTTTAGATATTGAGAACTTTACGGTATAGTTGTCAAAGCGCACGGCATGCCACGGCGCAAAGGTGCCCTGGAGCCATGGCGCACGGCATGGCGGCACATTTTTAAAGTACGGCGCAAATTTACATAAGTAAATTATATATTAAGATATTAATATATTTTTAACTTCAATATTACACAAACAGTTAAATATAAACATTAGAAATTATATTAATCATTATATATAAAATAAATGTGTAAAACAACTAGTAAGGGATTCTCTCTTCTTTTCTTTTTTTTTTTTAATTTTTCTTTTACATTATTCTGTAACTTTTTTTCAAAAAAATAAGTTATAAAAAAAAAAACCTACATTCTTCTTTTACTATCTTTTAAATTTTTATTCCCTTTTTCTTTTCTTTTTCTTTTTCTTTTTTTTCTTCTCTTTGTGTGAAACCCTAGTTCTCCGCATTTTCTGAAACCCCAGTTTTGCGTAGCAGCAGCAGCCGCCACCTAAGTCCCAGATAGGCGCTGCCACCGGAACCGTAGCGCGGCGCCGCCCCTATAGCTGCCCTCTGCCACTACTGCATCATTTGAACTGGGCGAAGCCCAATCTTTGAAAAAATATAGGCTTCACGCAGTTTTCTTCCAGCGCTTGCAAAAGGTGCGCCTCTGCGCCTTGCAGAAAGGTGCGCTAAGGCATGCCTTTCCTCTGCCATGGCAAAGCCCAACGCCATTTTCAGAAAATGGCTCTGGGCTTGCGCCTTGCACCATGGCGCGCCA
The DNA here is from genome assembly GCA_034509725.1 of Sesamum angolense. Taxonomy (NCBI): domain Eukaryota; kingdom Viridiplantae; phylum Streptophyta; class Magnoliopsida; order Lamiales; family Pedaliaceae; genus Sesamum; species Sesamum angolense. The sequence goes on from JACGWL010000164.1 coordinate 3,951, forward strand.
TTAGTAATAATGCTTTACAGTATAAAAATATATTGCAAAAGAGTAAACATATTATTTAATTTTTTTAAATTAATGCTTTAATCGTAGTTTAATGCTTGGTGCCAAGCATTTTTCAGTAAGGTTCTCATATTCTCAATAAATTTATTAAGAGGGAGTCCCCTAGAGTAACTAGTATGGTTGACAAAATATTTGCCTATGAAACCTTCAACAGTTCTTATTTCTTTTACAAATACCTATCATTTTTTATTAATTAGTTTTATCAATTATATTTTATTCATATCCATTTAAAATTATTATTTTATTAGCAGTTATTCATTTTCTCTTAATCTTTTTTCATTCAATTAAATAAATATGACAAGAAAGATACACACGCATCGATTGTACTCCATTCTCTAGTCCCAATAAATCTTACTTTTACCTGGATGACAAACCATGAAAGTATAATTTTATTTTTCTCTTTTCACTTTTAACATTTAGATTCTTTTATCTTATTGATTAGCCCTAAATAAAATAAAGCATGAAGAGAAAATACAATATTTATTACTACTATCCAAGTTTATTTTAAGTCTTCATTTTATTCAAATATAAATATAAATATTTTGTTAAATATCGTTATTCAAATTTTTAAGTTTGTGTAATAATAACTATACAACTTATAACATGAGCATCAGATTAGCCATTTAAAGGATATTTATTAAAATATCATAATACAAAGAACTAAAAAATTATTAAAATTTTATTATTAGATTAAGTTTAAATTTTTTTTTTTGAGATCTATATTATCCTCTCCACAGCACTTTAAATGCATTACATAAGACCAAATCAAGTAAATTATATATGCTAAAATTTGATATATGCAATTTTGCCAAACATGGTGGTTACTCTAAGGGGACTGCCCTTAATCAATAGTATACTAACTATAAACTATGCAGCAGATCGCATTAAATGTAAACTATGGCTAAGTACCCCGCATATTTTCAGCACATGGAGAATCCTGTAACGTCATTAAATATTATTCCAACTGATACGTTACATATTAAAATTTGAATCTAATCATGCTACCCAAATCTAAATAGTACAATTAAAATTTAACATAACTTTAAATAAAGAGCATCTTGTCACTTCAATAATTTATTAGTTGACAGTACCTACATCTGTAATTTTTATATTGTTATTAAGAAATTGCATGTCTTTTACACAGGTAAGATGAAGCACTTTGCAAGTTAACCATTCTAATCAGCAAAGGAAAAGGAGAAATAACTATACTACAAAGGAGCTCAACTGAAGTTGAGCAGTTATTAACAATATATTACAAATTGTTTGAAAAGAAGTAGGCATTAAAACACAGTTAGAAAATAACTAAGAAGCATATAAATAGTAATATACTGAAATTAATAAACAGCGGATAAAAATCAAAACTTAAACTCATATAAATTGGATAAGAGATTATTTTCATACAAATACAAAATAATAATATAAGGGACAATAAAGCCAAGACCAACATGGCAAACATGGAACCAAAATCAAATCAAAAGAAAATGATGGAATTAGCATATTCTTTCCATCCCCAAAGTCAAACTCCTTTTGATTTAGATTGGGTTTAGATGAGTTGAAAAATTGAAAGGTCTGTTTATTTGCATTATTGCCCTTAAGCGTAATGATCGAGAGATACTGGTGCCACATACTTTACTGAGAGGTTAGTTACGGAAAACTATTTCTAATTTAGGAATTGATGCTTATATTGGGATGTCGAAAAGGCAAAAGGACATAATTTTGGGACTGACTTAATATAGAACCTCAGGGATGACTGTGCCACTAAAGGGAAATTATGGATGCATATCGACTTTTCTATAGAAATGACTTTGTTAAAATACTATAAAGGCCTATAATATTGAGAATACATGCTGGAATGTGATTGGAAGGACAACATTGAGAGTTTCAGGACTTTAGGATGACTCTGAAAAATGAGTTGAAATTTTAGTGGTGAAATAGATAGTAAAAGAACAAGGTATAAGTAACAACTTAAAAGCTCTATAATATCTGCAGCATTTAGACTTATGCAATACGGCAGACAGAGAAACACACGCAGAAATATAAAGGGAAAAAGCCTAATTAAATTTGACAAACTGACCACATATGCGTTGAGCAGATGTTAGTGAAAACCAGTTTTCAGCTTGTTCAGTATCTGTAGCTTCTTCCTCGCTTTCCTAGCGTACATGAAAGAACAAAACTAATATTCCAAACCAAAATGGAATGTAAAAATAAGCAACACATTGACCAAAGAAGTTCAGCTGCAGGATGCAGCATAAGGGCAAAGAGTTGAAAGACTGCTATCTGATACATGAAAATGAATTCCACACACATTGGCTAGTGATATAGGTAGCTTTGTATTGAGGAACTTAGTCCTCAAAATCGGAATTAAAACATGCTCCCATCAAACTTGAATACATAGATGAAAGTGGTAATGATTAAACTATTACATTTCATCTATCATGTATTCAATAAGAAATACCTGGTGTAGTTCCATTAGCTCCTGAAGACAATTACTAAGCAGGACTTTCTTTATGCATGCCTTGTTATTAACAATTAGTTTTTAGGCTCAATTGTAAACAAAAAGGTAAAACTTCCGCGCAACATAATTATTGAACTGAATACCAACCTCGTTTATGTGGATCACAAAGAAAAAGAATTTGTGTGCGGCTATACGACAATACATCTGAACAAAAGCCGCAGGCATGTCTCTTAGTTGTGCCAAATTGGAATCAGACCTCTTATATAGGATTCCATTTCCTATTTCAAAGAAGAGAAAACGAAAAAATAAATTAGCACATTTGAAGTCATCATCAAGCAGATACCCCTCCAATGTCTCCACAACCATTTGCAGTACCAAAGACTCAGAACTAGAATAACATACATGAGGTTGGAGGAAGCCATCAGAATCTCATCAAGCTCACTCATATCGATTCTGGCTTGAGTAAGTGAAACCTGAAGCATAATGAAGCAATACTAAATTACAGTAAATTTTTGCATTCAATGCGCCTTTAGAACATCCCACCCTCTGTCAATTACATTATGCATCTACTGATCAATCGACCATGAAACAGACTTTCTACTGAAAGTATTTCATAGTAACAAGTACTACCTATAAGGTGAATGGTGATAGCACTTGTGGACAGCAAAGATGAGACTGACAATATTAGCAAGGTGACCGGTTTTTAGTAGGATATGATCTTGAGTCAGTCAATCATCTCCAGAGCAATCTGCTAAAATTCTATTTGCAGTCCTGGATATCCCATTATAAACCATGCTTGTTATCTAATTTATTATTTTTATCAGAACAGCTATAGATGCTTGGATCATCTTACTTCCATATATTCTTAAATGACTGGATAACTTAACCAATGCATCAATCCAATCACATTTAATCAGCTTTATATGAGGAACAAAATCTGATATATATATTGCTATAGTTTGTTGAATAGGATAAGGATAACAATTAACTATCTCGCAAAAACGATGAGGCAATCAAAGGGTATCAATTTTAAAAATTTCTAGAGTTTCTTATGGTACCGCTGGATTTTGAAATGAGAGAAATATTAACAATGTACAAAGAGAATTCAATTAACATTCTTGTGGAAGCTTTACTTTTATGGTTAACTCTACGCCCTCATTTTAATTCAAATAAACCTCATAAGAGTCACAGAGAGGAAGCTCAAACGAGGGTTCATACCAAAACAAACAAACTGCAATTCCATACTAGAACTCAAAATTTAAGAGGTAATGGATTGTGTTGAAAGCTGTAGATGTTAAAGGAGCAGCAGCCTTTACCGTACGCATCACATAGAGATAGAAAGGTAAGATGGAAATTCTTCCTGATTCATCCTTCTCAAACTTCATGAAATTTGACGGGCTGAAAAAGCGCCGACATTTAAGGCCGATCTGTTCTGTACATACGGATGCAATGTGGCAGAAGTCTTCATAATTCATCTAAATAATTACAGAGTAAATGCAACTCAGTAAACTTCACTTGACCAATTATGCAAGCCTTACATTCTACAATGTACTGACCTTAAAATTGATATATTCAAATATAATGGAACAACTGATAAATTCAAAGATATGGAACAAACAGGGGAAAACACTATTGTACAACCCAGTTATAGACTAATTAATTGCCAAATCGAAAAGCTCATTTAACAGAAGCCATTCAGATTGAGAATATGAATGCGGCAAAAACTATTCGGTGACAGAAACAATTTGACATACTGCAAACTGGAGTAGTTTCTATGAAGTGCAGCTAATATTTACAGACCATGCAATGATGCATGTTGGATAGATACCTCAAGACAACTGGAGATTGTGGCATTAAAATTCTCCAGTATTTGATGTTTTTGCCTTTTAATAAAAGTCATACAGAATGAGAATCCGGAATACATGCATCAGTATTAGGTTACAGAAAACTCTTTAACATTGTAAAATTATGACATTTTTTTATACTACGTGCATCTCTTAGTCAGGAAGTAGAAGATAATGATTCATATTTATATATAATTCAGGAAACTGGAGGTTTCCCAGTAAAATTCTGCAGTCTGATATTCCCCTTTCCTGGGGGGCATTCTACACCAGAATAAATACTTTAATGGACTACATCCATATCTTTCATGATGCAAGCTGTGAACACTTCTGGATGGAAGGATAAACCAACAAAGAATATGGGAAGTTTTCCCAAACCCCACAGCAAACGGGAAGCAATTTGCGCTCATTCAGTAACATCAAGTGGTTTTATTATCATAGATGAGCATTTATTGCTCAGAGTTGTAGTAGAACTTTTAATAAAACTGAAGCATATGGGTATTCATAGACCCAAATAATTGATGCCACACGAATACCCCATTAAACATTAGGTAATTACTCCAAGAATTCAATAGACCTTATCTGCATTTTATATGCGAGAACATAAGGACAAGAAAGTATTTTATTCTACAAAATAGGATTTCCCACTATTTTTACAGACAGGGGGAACACAAGAGGCAATCGGCCTGAACAAATGTAGTGGGTTGTACTTGCATCAGAAAAATAAGGTGGGAGTCAGGAAATTAAGTGAATGCTAATAGTTGCATTCCCCTATAAGTCACTGGAAATGTAAAATGAACAATGACCTACCTTTTCTGCTCCAGTCGCATCATCGATAACACAATTTTCCCTCAGACAAACCCACATAGCATCAAGGTCATCAGCATTCAGCAAAAGATCAGATTGTTTCTGATTAGAGAAAACTATTAGTTCTAATCATGCCTCTAAAATCAAATCCAAGAAAGCCATTATAGAACATAAGTTGAACTTATAGTCTGAATTGTGAACGTGAAGAAATACAAAATTTCCCAACTGCACGCCAAGCCCCAAAGGTACAGGGAATTTATTTCAACCAAAATTTAGAAAAGGAAGAAAAGACAAAGGCAGAAAAATAAGAGCTCCAAACCCAAAAACTACTGCAATCTGAATTAGAATGCTCAATGGCAACGATTTAAAGCTAAAGAAATAGGTTTAACGGAATAAAACCAGATCTAGGAGTAGTTAAACAAAAAATCACAACCAAATACCTTGAGAAACCGATACTTTGCCAGCCTCTGGACCCTATGACTGATGGAACCTTCTTCAGGTTTCTGAATTAGAAAGAAAAAACAGTACAAGTGTTCAAGAGAAGAACTAATAGGGGTACGAAAGCACCAATATCAAAATATACCTTCTTGTAGAAGCTTGGAATGGTGCCAGCTTCTGCGCTCTTTTGTTGCTTCTCCTTAAAAATATCCAGCAAAATTCTTTTGGTCTCTAGTTCTGATTAAGCAATTATAATTCAAAATTCTCAATACGGGGATTGGATCAAGATTACTAAGTGTTTGAGCACTTGTCAGTACATACATACCCATTAGGGCCTCGGATCCGAGGCCAGCACCAGATCCGATATAACGGCGGAGATTACGAACCCAAAGCATGGAAGAGGCCGACGGGATTTTCCTCTGTGCCGATGCCTCGCCGTCACTAGACCCGCTGTACATTTCCAATTAATTCCAAAACCCTTCTTCAACTCCACCTGTATCTTTCTTCTTCTTTGTCTAGTTACAGATTCCACGGATACTAAGCTAATCCAAGAAATAACAATATCCAACAACTAGGGTGGTGACTTGTGAGGGGGATTTGTTCTCCTGCACTAAGAATGCAGCTTCTAAGAGTGTGGTTGGTCTATTGATTTGGATATCATACATGACTCAAATGTGAATATTATATATACACACTATATATAATCGAGGAGGACCTATAGAAGTTTTCAATATATTAGTATGTTAATTTATTTTAGCATTAAATAATTATATTTAATTTCACACTCATCATAATTTTTTATAGAATTAATGACATTTTGTCATTCGAACTATGACCGTTTTTATACTTTCGTATCTAAATTTTTTTTGTTTCAACTTATCATCTCAACTTTACAGATTTTTACACTTTGTCATTTATAACTATTATTCCACCAAGTGTTTTGCCTAAAAAACATCACATGCAGTGCACATGTGATACTTAAGGGTTATACGATGTGATATTTTTTACATATGCACAATATGTAATATTTTTCGGCAAATGAATCAGCAAAAAGAGATCATATATGGTAAAATGCAAATTTCACAAAGTTAAGATGGCAAGTTGACACTAAAAAAAAATAGACATCAATGTGCAAAAAAGGACATAGTTCGCATGACAAAATATAATTTACCCTTTTTCATAACTGACTTTTGATATTTTTTTTTCTCATAGAATTTATCTTATATGTATATATTATCTTATATATATTTTAAGTAATTTTTAACTCTAAAAAATTAAATAATATAATTTAAAAAATATATTTTATAAAAAATTATGCACATATATAAAATGTGTCACACTTACTTACATATAAAAATTATAAATGTTTCCTTAAAAGAAAGGGTTAGATATATTTTGTACCCCTTGACTATACATAAATTGAATTTATCCCTTTTAAACTATAAAATATATCTAAAGGCCCACCCATTATACGGATCATTTTTTTTATGACGAAATTTTTTTTATTATTTGCACCCCTAAGATATATATGTTACAATAATTTTTCTAAAACATAATTTCAATTATTATAAAAAGATTTATTCAAAATAAATCCTACCCAAAATTTATGATTTATAATGATTATAAAATCTGTATAAACTATATAAATTTACAATCATTATATTTTGACATAGCTGTTCAACACATGTATATAATTTTTATTTGTGCTGCTATATATATTAATTTTTTAAAAGAATAAATTATCAATACGATTTAAAATATTGCATTGAACACACATATCTATACTATATAAAAAAGAAAAGGCTTTCCACACTCACAAATGAAGGTTTCTTACACCGCAACACTAATTTTTTATAAAGTCAAAAATGCCCTTCAATCAATAGAATAAATAACTTATTTAACTTTTCAAAATTTACATTAATTATTTTTTTTCTTTTATTTCTAATGTAATGTATTCATTATATATATATATATATGTACATATTTTTATTTATGATATCATTTCTAATACATTTTAAAGTATGAAAAAAATTATTCATTATATGCATGTAGGAACGGCGTGCCACAACGGCTAGTATATATATACTGCAAAATATGCAAATTAATAATATTTTTATAAATTATACTATACAAAAAAGAAAAGGCCTTCCACACTCACAAATTGCGGTTACTTACACCGCGATCTCAATTTTTTATAAAATCAAAAATGCCCTTCAATCAATGGAATAATTAACTTATTTAACTTTTCAAAATTTACATTAAATTTTTTTTCTTTTCTTTTCATTCTTTATTTCTAATGTAATGTATTAATTTATATATATATATATATATATATATATATATGTATGTATGTATATATTTTTTATTTATGATATTATGTCTAATAGATTTTAAAGTATGAAAGAGAATTATTCATTATATGCACGCAGGGACGGCATGCCACAACGGCTAGTATATATATACCGCAAAATATGCAAATTAATAATATTTTATAATTTTTAAATAATGATATGATAGATTTTAATTATATATACATGTAATGCAATAAAAATTTATAAGTTATATAACATACCTTTTTATTAAACTATATGCACTATGCATTTTTTAATATAATAATTTATTTTGTAGAAGATATTTGTATATATTGAACTTGCAAATATTTTTTGTATTATATAATTTATAAAAAGTTATGAATTTAATATTATTTTAAATGAAATTTAAGTAAATTTAAATCACAAGAAATGGTTTTGGGGGAGATTTTTAATAAAACATACTTTAGGTAGAAAAAGGAAAAACGTAGGGATAAGTGAAAAGGGAACTTTTGTCTTGTCATTCCCAAAATATTTTGTCAGGCAAGCTTTTGTTACCCCTCATACTTTAAGGAGGTAAATGTGACTATATACATAATTTAGGGGTGCGAAATGTATTCAACCTAAAAAACAAATCATAAATTATAAATGTGGGATTGGTAGAATAGAGATTTGGTCCAACACTTTTGTTTTTCTTTTATTTATCTTTTTAAGACCATGCAATTTTGAAATTACGCTACATTAAGCATATTGAACTTAGGAGTATACATGGTGTGGATTGAACCAATTTAAATAATTTTTCAACTCAACCCCAATACTTGTAGTTTTTAGAAAGTTTAATCTATGTCCAACCCGACAATCACCAAAATTGTACTTTGCCATCTATTTGAGTTAGGGTGGGTTGGAGCAGTTTTGTAGTTTTTAGTGTAGAGTCAATCACTTGTATAATCATATTAGGGCTCATTTACTTTGATTTATTAGCAAAGATATCCCAAACTATCCTCATCTATTTCTTGTTTACTTTGTTTCAATTTGGCCCGCACTTATCCTCAAAGGCCTGGTATAGAAATGGATTTATGATTGATTGTAATCATGATCCAAATTGTAGTATTATGCAATCCTTGTGGCCTAATTGTATATTATTAAAAATTTTAATTGCCCAAATAATCCTTTACTTTTAACATGTATTCCAAAAAATACCCTCTTGTTTTAATTAAAATTTTCAAAAATATCAGATCCCCCTCCCCCAAAGACGGTTTTTAGTGGCCAATTTTATTCCAATTACTGATAATAATTTAATACAATATAAATAATTGATTATAATTAAATAATTAATAATAATTTTGTAATATTTATAAATAAAAAAATATTTTAAACTTTACTTTAGTAATTTTAATAAGTATTTATTAAAAATTTAAATTATAAAATAACCAATAATAAATACATAAATAGTAAAATAAAAATTTATTTTGATGTAAAAAAATTATAATAGTTCATACAAGTTAGATATATAATTGATGTTCTATTATATATAATTTTTAATACTTGTGTTATTGGATATATATTTATATTGTCATATACTAATAAATATGATTTTTTATGAAGATGAATATGGTGGTGATGCAAAAATGATATAGATATAAGATGTTTATATAAAAAGTTTAATTGTTTTTAAATATTATATATTTTGTGATGTGAATATGTGACATTGATGTTCTTGTTCTATTACGGCGGCAATTTTGTCAATTGCACATTTTATCCCTTATAACAACTACAAAAATAGATACAACATAAAATTATCACATAATAATTATCTAATAATCCCAAATTTTATTGTCCAAAAAACAAGATACATAGTGTGATAATTTTATTTCATCCCACATTTAATCCATCATTAATCTATACTAGTCTAATCTCATCAATCGAAATAAATGAGCCCTTAGTATTTTGTGACTACTTATGCTCTTGTTACAATTATTATCGTAATAAATGCATTTTCTTGCAATGCTAATTAGCAAAAAATGAAAATATGAGCTATTAATTACAATATGTAAAACTAAACTCTTGTACTTGGTTATATATTTATTATATAGAGAAGAATACAAATTAATATAAAAATCTTACCAACTTTTTTATGAATAAGATTGTGAAAAAGTCCTATTTCAAATTAAATTATATAAAAAACTAATCCTGCTAGTTTATAAATATTAAACAAATATTATTTGACCATATAAAAAAACAAATATTATTTGAAATAAAATAAGAAGATTATGAAAATAAATTGTAACAAAATAATGATATAATCTATTTTAAGTTCTTGCATTTATCAACAACATAAAAAAATATTGAAGATTATGAATAACCAAGAATTAAGTGACTAATTGTTGTTGTTCTTCTTCTCCTTTTTTTTTTTTTTTTTAATTATTATCATATCAGTCGAATACGATCTATGTAAACATAAAATTGAAGGGAGCATATCGGTCCGGGAACGCGGCGAAAACGTGAAATAGAGTAAATTAAAATGACAAATAGAAAAATAACCGGATCAAAAGGGGGTGTGCCTTTTGATCATTCCAAGGCGTTCAGTGCAAATAAAATGCAAAAATCATACAAATAAAACATGTGTTTATTGGTGGCAAAAGGATGAATGAAACCAAACAGAAAAGTAATCACGAAATTGTACATTTTCTGATTTTTTGATCGGCTACTCGCATTGACTCCTCTCCTTTTTAAGATTTGTTCACTTAAAGGGTTCAAGTGTAGAACCCCTCTAAATTTAGTCCACACTACATCGTGGGAAGATGAATCTAACTCTCTTGCTAGAACGGTGGAACAAAATATAACCGTTTTGCACTCTCGATTAGTGTGAACGATTTGTTCTTGTTCTCAACTTGAATCTAATCCAATGAGAACTCAAAACCCATGGGAAAAGGCTGAAATTTTGGTGGGTTTGCAGCTGAGAGAGAGAGAGAGAGAGAGAGAGAGAGAGCTTGATGTGAAAAGAGAAAGCTTTTGACATAGTATTCTAGTGTGTTTAAAAAACCTAGTCTTTTATACTTTCACACACCTAATATTAATTTGGATCGGGTTTATTTTAGTTTGTCCAATAAATTAAATCAAGCCCAATATTAATTTTTTGGGTTTATTATTTAACTCAATTAAATAAAATACCCAATAGAATATCTTGTGAATATTTAATTGAATTAAATATACACATGCCCAAATATACTTAATTAATAAATTCAATTTATTAATCAAGCATAAATAATTAATTAGTCCAACTAATTAACAAATTAATTTAAGCCATTTCATTAATTAATGAATCTAATTCATTAATTAAATAAGCCCATCTAATAATTAATTAATGAGTCCAATCCATAAATTAATTAACTCAATTATATTTTAAATTAATGTAATTAATTTAAAAAGTTAAGCCCAAAATTTAATTCGTTGTTGGCATCTTCTTTGTCGTGTTCATTATGTATGTTAGTATTTCTTTTAACATCACAACAAAGCCCACAAACCACTTTGAAACCGTCCAATAGTTGGATCGCGCATTGGATAGCGATCAGGAAATCAACTGCCAATTGTTGGGTTTAAAACATTTCAAATCGAGGACCTCGAGAATGGGCATTAAGTGTCCTATGGACCTGCATTAAGAGTCGCATTCATTTCGATGAGTGTTGTATTTCATCGGTGATAGACGTGGAACGTCGCGATTTTAGTAGGTTGATTGGCTAGGTGTCTAATCAACTAACCTGATTCGTGGGGATCGTCATATGAAAATATTGGAGGCTTGGATCGGTATGATTTGAATCTCCGACTCCGATAGTACGGGAGTAATTCTCATACTTGAGGAATCATGACAGTCGCGTGCATACGATGACTGTATCTTGGATCTGTGCGAGAGATCATCGTGTCGCAGACTTGGTCATCATAAGCCTTGTCCAGTGCAGTTGGAATATGTAGCGACGACGGTGAGTTTCAAGAAAAGGATCCGTCCTCTGTCAAAACGTGACAGAAGTATCTCCTATACACTTAGAGATGCGTTCACGCTCTATAAACCTGTGGCCACAATCATTAATCAAATAGAAAAAAAAGGTTCCTATGTCAAGCAATTTGGCATGACCGGGATCTCAAGTATTAAAGCATAGACGTCTGGTCCAGGAAGGGAACCGACACCAAATTCCATGCTCTAGACTAAGGTTGGGATATGGCAGACGGAAGGACCGTACCCATATGGACTCGAGAGCCTAAAAGTTCAGACGAACATTCACCTAGTGTAACAGTCACAAAATTTTAATACATAATTGTGGGATTAATTGGAAAAATTTATGAAATATAGTTAATTAGTACATAAATTCTATATTTACTTTTGATTATATTAAAACTTGAACAGAGTAAATTGGAGTTCAGTATAATATTTGGGATCAAATTATATTAATTAAGAAATTAGTAAGATGTATTCGTAATTATCCAAAAAAGAAAGAAAGAGAGAGTTGGGGGCAGCAGCACATGCTGCCACCTAGCACTTCACCTTATACTTTTCATCTACCTTACATGCAATCCTTCATACACACTCACACACATACAACTTACACACACACACTTGACAGGAGAGGGAGAGAAAAAAAAAAGAGAAGAGGAAAGAAAGAGAAGAAGAAAAGAGAGAAAGAGAAGGAAAGAAGGAGGAGGAAGGAGAAGAGAGAGAAGAGAAGAGAGGGGAAGAGGGATAACTTCCATTACCACCAATATTAAAGAATTTTCTACATCTGATTTGGTAAGAATTGTTAATTTTCTTGTCTAAATTCGTATATGAAATGGATTTGAGTGGAAATTGAAGAAAATAAACCAATTAACATGGAAAGAGAGCACAAGGAGAGGATCTGTTTCTATTAGTCTCTGTAATTCGAGGTTTTAGAGTGTTACACTGGTCCAAATTTAGGGATTTTTACTTCTATAAAAACCTTAGGATGTGTATAAAACCTTTTAGTTTTGAGTAAGGTTTTAATCTATCGTTTTAATGGGTAAAAGTAAGCACACAATCTATTGCTCTATTTCTGCTGGTAATCTAACAGGGTGTATTTAAAATCTTGTAACTTGAGTTTTACTAGTTAAATTAGTATGATTATTTTGTAATTTGAAACTAGATACATGGGAGGTTATTTTATGAAAATTTGGTAATTTTTGGAAGAGTATATGATTTTTGAGAGAATTTTAAAATAGTAAACTTTGAATCTGTTGTTGTCTAAATGGACCAGGTTGTATTAAAACTTGAATAACTAATTATTTATATACATCCAATTTATATAATTCTTGATTTAAATGCAACTAGAGACTCATGAGAATATTTTGTGTAAAAATTGAATTTTTATCAATTGTAGTTTTGTCCCAGAAAAATTTATAAATTGAGACAAAGAGGCTGTCAAGGAAAAGCAATTACATAAAAAGGGTAGATTTTTATAAAATTAACCTTTATGTTTAAAAATAAAAATCTTACATCATTGAAAAGCTTATTATGTCTAGTTTATAATAAAAGTTTTTAAAGTTAATGATTATAAATAAAGTTATGATTTAATTAGTGACCAATGCTTAAATTGTGAAGATTTCAGCAGTAAGGGTAATTGTTAAAAATATAATGGTTTTAATACATCAAGATACTGATAGGAAGATACTCGAGTCTACTTTATGTAGAAGAGAACGGAATAAAGATCTGAATTTTATAGAAGGAGACATTCAGAAATTAGTGAGAAGTGTACGAATACGTCTAGTGTTTTATGAAGAAACTTCAATGTGAATGATTCATTGATTATCCGTTGTCTAATTTATTATAGGGCACGAGAAGAACTTTCAATATTTTACACATCATTTGGTATCTAAATAGTTGGGGAAGTGAGGTAAGTATAGTTAATTGGATCTATATATATATATATGTATCTATTTGTCTATATGTGAACTTGATCAGAAATTGTCATGTGTTTAAATGAATATATGATTGTTCTGTGAAATGATTTTTATGTATTATATATGATTGGGATGATACTTGGATATAAAGTGTGATATAATTCGTTGTGGTTGTTGAATAACGATGAATGATGGAGTGACTGTAAATGATCATGACACAATTCTATTTGATGATTGATTGGGGTAAAATGATAAAGTTGTCAATGTGCAGATTGATAAATTGAGATGAATTATAAAAGAGTTGAGTGATGAAACTGATTAAATGAGAATGATAATGAGATGAAAAGATGGCTTACCTAACATGGGCATATTCAGTGGTTGATGATGGCGGCGATAGCATACGAGCTATGTGCTGTGTGATATCGAGATGAGATGATGATATGATGGCGGATGGTATGCTCTCATACGAGCTGTGTGATATGCGTGATATGATGTCGATATCATACGAGTTTTGTGTTGTGTGATATCAAGATGAGACGATGATATGATGGTGGATGGTGTGCTATCATACGAGCTGTGTGCTGTGTGATATGCGTGACGATGGAAATCGTACGAGCTGTGTGTTGTGTGATATGGAGATGAGGTGATGTGATGGAGATGATGATAGTCGGCAGAACTGCTGAATATGATCCAATTAGGTTAAGCAGGGCCCAAAGAATGATAAATCATTAAGAAGATTAAACTATAAAGATGTGTGAGTTATGTTGTGGTTGTTACTTGTTGATTTGCATGATTAATGATTTTATTATTTAGTGAGTTGTTTAACAAGTATCAAAGAATTGGTATCGTTGAACTTAGTACTTTGCTGATTGTAATTGAATATTGGTTGATCGTTGTCATGGAATGAAATTAATCTTCTCGTATATATATCTATACCAGAGATTTATATATAAGTTGATGAGAGATGTACCATTATCTTATCTGGATAAATATGAGTTTGTTAGGTAATTGAATGTGATTATGGAGGGGGTGTCACACCTACTCTCTAATGCCATGGACCATTGCTAGATGACCATCTATGGTAACGAGTTTTTCCTATCAAGGGTTGATCAAGAATTATTAATTAAATTGAATTTGATTAATAATAGTGTTAGACGCTAGCCCAAGTGTAGTTGAAAGGTGAACCTAAAGAGTCAGACACAAATCATCGATAAGGAACGAGAAATTAATTTGAACTTCATTTCTTAAGTAATTGGATTACTTGGAAAATGAGAGATCCATTGGATGGAAATCCCAAGGATAAATTAATGGGATTAATTTATGTTGGGCTTGTCCTTATTGATTGATTAATTAATAAAGATAATTTGGGCTTGTGTATTTAATTTGATTAAAATAAATGTTGGTAATTGGATGGATTTTATTTAAATTGGATTTAATTAAAATCAATTGAGCTTTGAATTTTTTTAATCACAAAAATCGGCCACTTTCCCCTTTTTGATTAAGCCCAAGAAAACAATTGACAATTCGCACTTTAGGAAAAGTGTCTTGTTAGTCATTCTTTATTTGGAATAACGAAGAATTACCGTATGGATAATAGAATGTATCTAGACACATTCTAGTTTATCCGTATAAGGTATATATATATATATTTTACATAATTATTTAGAATAATTATTACACAACACACACAAAAAAGGAAAAGAAAAAATCCTCCTCCTTCCCTAGACACACTCGGTCACCCCTCTCTCTTGTACTTGGAATGCTATTTTCTTCTTTTCTTTCTAGCAAGGAGAATCAAGAGATCCAATTTCGGTGTGGTGTGGAAAATTAGAGGGCTTCTATGTTGGGGTCTCGGGTGAACAAAACAACCGAAGAAAATGCTTGAAAGAATTGAAGAGGTAACTTCAATTTTAATTTCTCGTCCTCTCGTTTTATTTCCACCATAGGCCCGCATGGATCTCTGCATGTTTTATTTTACTATACTACATCAAATGCCGGGAACTCCAAGGGTACCCTTGGAACCATTATTTTACGTTTATTTCATTTTTAACGCTTTACTGCTTCCGCTGGCATTCCCGGGTCGATCCACAAGCTCTTTCAAGTGGTTTCAGAGCCCGACTCGGTGTAGGGGCTATGGTTTGTGTAAATAAGCATGATAACGTGTGTCCTTTACTGATTTTGAAGCATGTTTTTTGGATTGCTTATTCTTTAAAAATCATATGTAGAAAACTAGCTTGTTTAATATTTGTAATTTTATGTGATGATTAATTGTTTTAGAAAAATTGATTTTTTTGAAAATTCTTAGTTTTGTTTCAGTTCACTATGTAGAAATAAAAAATAAATTGGTACTGTAGCATTGCACTGCCGATCGACAGTTGTGCGGGTAGGCAATGCGCACATGCGATCAGGCAGTCTGGCCACGCGCTCGTGGCCGGCTGATGTTGCTGATTGGCCGATGGTTGGGCCGTTTTTCGCCGTTTCTTCCGCAAAATTGGATTTTCTCATTTCTACACAATTTTTGAAAAATTATTCCTTTTTGCTGATCTAATTTTACATTAAATTAGATTTTTCTAAAATTAATTTTTTAAACTAATTTAATTCATTTGTGTGCATTGACGGGCACATCATCCTTTTTAAATTGTAAATTTTTAAACTTGTGTTTTCTGCATATAATTATCTGTTCGTATATGATTCCCATTGTTTATACATGGATGTATGTATTATCTAGCATTATACTTATATTGAATTTGATTAATAGAGAGTGACTAAGATATAAAGTTATACATATGGTGGAGTAGATGCATCGGAGTAAACTTCTTATACTGGCAATGTATATGTTCATTTTTATTTGTTTGTGATGTGTGCCTGTGTGGACCCGTGATTGCGTGCTTTGGTGGTGGTTATTGTTTCTGGGTTCTCGTTCGGTCGCGTGTTTTATGCTTGGGAATAATGAAGAACTGGCTGGGTCTCGTCCATAGACTAGTATTAATTCTTCCCTGAGACTTCTTGATTATAGTGGTTTAATCTTTAGAATTTGTAATATATAGTAGTTTATTAGCGATACTTTGGTGATGTTTTAAATCATATTTTGTTATGTATAGAATAGGCAAAGAATCCATAAGCAAAAATAATATTAAAGCCACTTGAAGAAATGAAGGAGTTTCAATGTGCCCATTATTATACTGTTTATATTGGGTGTTTAATAATAATCACTAATGTAATAAAAAAAGAAATATAGGGCTATTCATTAGTAAACAGTTCACCTTAGTATCATTACTGTGGGCTCAGTGGGGAGTTGAGAAATAAGCATAGAATACTTAGTGAATGTACTCGTGAATACTTAGTCTTTAACAAGGGGTATATCTGAGGTTTCAATATAAGCATGTTCGCTTTGAGTGCGTTTTGCGATGTAATGATGAGAAGTAGAGTGTGAGATTCATTATATGCAATGGGAGAAAGGTTACCGAGACTCCTAAAGACAGCCTAATCTGATTAAAGGCTCATCTCAGACTTTACGTTCGGACAGACAATATAGGGTTATATGGAGATTTCTAAGCGTCCATTCAACTGGAGCTTGTGACATTTTAAAATTATTAATGTGAACTACATAGGCTTACCAAGCTTACCGATCTCGGCGTGATCATACACACTGATAAGTGTGAGTGAGACGCTACCATGCGTAACATCTCATAATATAGTGTGTTTCACATGTTAGTGTGAGACTAAACTATTTATTTGGTATATATAACATACAAGTAGAGTTCAAAAGGCTGCATCGCAATTGTTGTGGAACAAACAGGATGATAGTCATCATTGTGTTGTGCTGTATTTCTGTGCTCATGGTGAAGTTCAAATCGGGGGGCGGATCAGACTTGAAATTGATGTTTTGTGTATATGTAAAAAGTGAGCGAGGTTCTAATCAATAAGTGTACATGATTTTTCGGTCTATGAATTGATAAGTAGTCCTATCGGGATTCTAGTATAGTAGGTTGACGACAAATAGATTCTTTGGTGAGTTCTTCGATAAAATGAGAATGGTAATAGGGAGTACTCTCCACTAAAGTCCTTTTTTCATGTGAATCATATTATAAGCGGACATGTATATGCACTCTTGTGGATGCCCCATCCGTACATAAAGAAACTGGTTCCGAGAAATATTATAGCTCACACTCGTCATCCCTTTTTGTTTTTTTGGGGATTAATAGAGTTGGGCTCTGTTGTATAATAGTGTGGGAGAGTTACACAGACCTAAAGACTCAAGATTTCTTAAATAGATTTGATATTGACATGACCATGTGCTGGTCTCTTGTAAAAGTTATTGATATGGGCAATTATGCATCGAATTATGCTAATTCTCCTTTTTATGTAATTTTCTAGATAATGATCATTATTAGTGAATCTCTTAACATGTTCTATTATCTGAGTAACCACTGCATTATAGAGACTAAATGGCTATGAACTATAATGACTGGCTGCGGAATATGATGAGTGTCCTAGATTTTGAGAACTAGGTTATGTCTTGGACAAGTCGCTCTTGACAGTCTTGAGGAAAGGGTCTCGCCCGAGGAATGTGTTACGTTAAAAAATGGCTTGAGGACAAACGCAAGGTCCGTAGTTATTATATTGGCTTCAATGACATCCAAAAGCAATATAATAGCTGGATGACGTTCCCTTGATAATGCTCCGCATGAAAGAGATTTATGTGGTTCTTGATAGACATATCAGATATGCTGCCACAAAAGCATTCTTTGAGACCAAGATGGCTAAGGGATCCTCTGTACAAAGTCATGGGATCAAGATGCTATCCCTAGTGGAGAAGCTCGAAGACCTAAAAGCTGGGCTTAACAATGACACGTACATTGTTATGATCCTGTAGTCACTTCCTCTGCCCTACGACCCGCTTATTATTAACTAAAAACATGAACGAACTTGAGAAGTCTATTCCTGAGTTAATTAATATGCTGGTCCAATACAAGGCAATGACCCACAAGTCTGCAGTGGCGGTATTGGTAGGAGAGGCTTCAACCTCCAAGGCGAAATGCAAGAGGGCCGGACTCTGGAAGAGAAATAAGGAAAATGGAAAGGCAGTCGAAGCCACTGCTAGCGCTACGGGCGCCCCTACTGCTCTAGTAGGAATGTGTAATGGGAAAGGAAAGGTAAGAGATTCACAATGATCAAGGGCAAATTATGTTTGCATACATTGCCAAGAAAAGGGGCATTCGAAGAGCGAGTGTCCACAACTACTCTCCAACCCAGGTATGTTTGTGATTGAAGTGAATATCATAACTAATTTTGCTTCTTGGGTATTGGATACTGACTGTGGAGCTCACATTTGCAATAACTTGCAGGTGTTGGAAAGAGACAAAAAGCTAAGTAAGGACGAAATGATCTTAAGGTTAGGGGATGGGAAGGTCGTTTCTCCGGGCATGCCTAACTGTAGGGTTGTTTTATGTTCACCTTGACCTGCAAAAATCAATGTTAATGATACCACAACACTCACAAAAAGCTAGATGAGAGAAATCTACTTCTGAATCCACTTCTTTTATGTAATGGATCCAGTGATGGTGTGGATTTAGGAGAACTTGGCGGTCCATGGATGACTTCTTCCTTTAACTTATTTTTGTATGAAACACTTTGTTCTTGTATGTTCTTGGACTCGAGGTGGAAGCTTTTGTTAATTGTCATTTTGAATGCACCCCCACCATAGAACATAGTAATTTCTTGCACCAAAGGGTCAATAAAATCCATGAGAAAAATAGAATGCATATCATTAAAATTTTGTGTGACACCACTAATGCTAAAACTCACAACCTCATTATCAAATTCCATAGAAAGAATTCAAGCATCAACATCAATTTTGGTTTTAGAGGTTTTAAGAAATGGTCTTCCTAGAAAGATATGTGGAATTAAGAGAATTATCCCCCGTCATATCAAGCATATAAAAATTAGCAGGAAAAACCAATTCATTAACTTGTACATCCTCAAGAACTCGTTTGGGGTAAACTATGGAACAATCGGCAAACGTTGAAGCACAACCCCCGTTTTTTTCAATGGGCCAACATTAAAAGATTCATAGATAGTAACAGACATAACATTTATTGAAGCACCCAAATCACAGATAGCTTTTTCTATTCCAATGTTTTCAATTTTGCAAGGGATAGAAAACGTACCCGGATCTTTGCATTTGGGAGGTAGTTTTCTTTGAAGAATAGTGGAAATATTTTCTCCCACACTTACCCTTTCATTACCTCTCAATTTGGATTTGTTGGTGCACAACTCCTTGAGAAACTTTGCATAATTAAGCACTTGTTTAATTGCACCGAACAAGGGAATATTTACCTCAATTTGTATAAAGTTTCAAGAATCTCTCTCTCCTCTTCCTCATTTTTGGACTTGACAAATCTCTTTGGGAAGGAGGTTTGGGCACAAACACCTTGGGATGCTTCTTGTGGGTTAGGTCGGATTTTTCAACTTGTTTTGGAGGGATTTTGAGTTCCTCCCTTGTTTTGCCCTATTCTGCGTGCCCACGAAATCCTGTTCATTGTTGTTGTGTCCCACACCTAGTGCTATTTTGAAATTGTAACTCTTTTCCACTGCACAATGTGATAGTACTAATGTTTTTCTTAGGATTAGATGATAGTTTGGGAGGGCACTTACGGGATTCCAAACGACTTGCCGGATAAGGCTAATTGGCTCTTGAGACTCAAATTTGAATGCTCACACAGATCGGGGGCTCTCAGTTTTGAAATGCTTGTTCAATATCTTTTGAATATTGCGTTTTAGCAATAATGTGTTCATCAGTTCAAGAAGTAGATCTGTAGTTAGATTTGAGGGAGGTGGTGGTGGTTGTTGGTATGGAAGTTTTTGAAAGTTTTGAGGTTGGATTTTCATATCTCAAATTTGGTGGTCTCTCCATCCGGGGTTGTATATATAGAAAAAGGATCATGTCCCCTTTGTGATGGTCTGAAGAATCTCCTACCGGGCGAAATGGCATGCAGATAGGTTCTTCTTGGAGCATAGGACAAGCGTCGGTGGAGTTGACCTGAAGAGGTACATATGCCACAAGCATTTGACTTGTTGAGTGTTTCCCACAATAAAATCGCTCGACAAGAGAGGTAAGTTATATTCTAAATGTTCATCAATTGAAGTTCTTACCTCGTTTATCCTTCGTGGTGGATTGTCATTCCTACTACCGAATTGTTGATTGTTAGCAGTCATGGTTGTGATTAGTTTGCATGCTTCAGTAGGGGTTTTGTCATACAAAGCACCTCCACTAGCCGCATCCACCAAGCTTCTATTTGCCTCATACAATCTTACATAGAAATATTAGATCAAGAGATGATCCGAAATTTGATGATGAGGGCAACTTTCCACCAATTGTTTGAATCTCCCCCAATACTCATAGAAACTTTCACTGAAAAATTGGGGTATTCCACTTATTTCCTTTCGGATATTTGTTGTTCGTTGAAGCGGGGAAGTAGTTTTCAAGAAATATTTTCTTGAGCTTGTTCCAACTTACAATGGATCCCGAAGGCAAGGAGTAGAGCCAATCTTTTGCTTTATAGCCTGAGGAGAATGGAAAGGCTCGTAACTTGACTTGTTCTTTGGTAACTCCTTGAGGTCTCATACTAGAATACACCACATGAAATTCTTTAAGATGTTTGCATGGGTCTTCACCTGTAAGGCCACGAAAAAGTAGGGAGTAAGTCAATTAGGCCAGATTTAAGTTCAAAATCAACATCTAAAGTTGGATATTCAATGCAAAGAGGCAGTTGATTTAAGTCAAGAGAAGTCATCTCATTAATCATCTGTTCTGGATTTTGGGCCATGACTTCTTCTTCAAATTCGCTAGATGGTGGACTCGTCTAACTCGAAATTTGCTTCTAATGTGGAAGAGGTAGACGCGTCTCTTTTGTGTTGCTTGGTTTCTTTCAGATCCTTACGACGGTCTTCTCGATCTTTAGATCAAATTCAAGTTCACCTGTATGAGAAGAACGTGGCATAAAAAATCAAGTAACAAGAATAAGTAACCAAAGAAAATCAATTTAAAGATACCAATCCCGAGCAATGGTGCCAAAATGTGAAGTATGTCGAATCCACAAAAAATATTCCTACTAAAAACTTGTGAAAGTGATGAGTAGGGTCGAATCCACAGAGATTGGTTTTAAACTAATTCCTTCAATTAAGAACAAAGGGGGGGGGGTTTTGATTAAATCTAAGTCTAAAAATTAAAGAAAAGAAAACAATTAAAAAGAGAGTAGATGTGAGAAAAATATTCCAGTTAAAGATAGGATCATGCTCAATTCCTCGGTTGATCATAGATGAAAGATGAAATCATTCATAAAAGATAAATTGGTTTATGGTCATTGGTACGACGTAACAACCTTACCTTGTCGATAGTCAAGAAACGTCTGTTGACTAAAATCCCTAATCAATAGACAACCTTGGGAATATCCTCAAGATTTAATCTACTGGCAGCATTAAGAACTAGAAAAGCCCAATTTAACCAATAAATTACTACGAGGATTTATTTAAGTTAGATTGTGGATTCCTATAACATAATAAAAGACTATGACATAATCAATTATGCTATGTTACCACTAGTTATTGAATTTAACAAATAATTACGGATTTACAAATTCAATGGCTAGACAAATATTCTTGACAATGAACAACGGTACCAATCATTCATAAATCAGATTATTTGTAATAAAAGTACAGAGAACAACACAAAACTCAATATGAATGAAAATAGAAAGCATAAATTAGATCTCACAACTCGTTGGAATTAAGCATTCATCGAATCTTTAACTGGAATAAAAGAACTAGCCTAGCATGCTAATAGAAGAACACATAAGAGAAGAAGAGAAAATATTTATAAAACGCAGAGATTAAAAGTTCCAGATCAAAATATCCAAGATCAAAAGATGTCTACAATGTGAATTACATCACATATTTATACTAACTAGTTACCTAATTCTATTGGACCTAGAAAAGAAATATTCCAATTAAACTAAAAGTCCTAAGAAATAAAACTGTTATCTAATTAAATTCCTCTACCAAAGGTAACTTCCAATCAGCAAAAGACACTCCAAATTAACTTCATCTTCTTCCAAAATTGAGCTTGGAGCTTTCCTTTTGCAATTGTATTTTCGTAGGTTAGGCGTGGCCACGCCTAACTGTTTCTTCAAATCTATCAATTTCTCCATTTTTGGCTCTTTTCTCCAATTTTTCTTCTATCACCCCATAATGAATTAATGAAGCAAAAGGACACTTAATTAGGAGTATTTAGGCCATAAAAGAAGGTTAATTATCACATGAAATTATCACAAAATGCACTCCTATCACCATCACTCTCAAATAGGGTTTCGGGAAATCTTTTCTTAGTGGGCTTGAGGTCCACAAGAGAAATTCTCCATACCCCGCTTTTATGATTTACATGGAAATAACCTTATGGGAGGTATCCAATACTATTCTTGACATAGGATATCCCCAAGATATTTTGCCTCACCGTATTTATGTAATTCCGAGGACTCCAAGCAAATCACATTACTTGATGTTAGACCCAACCAATCAACCAAATCATACGCAAACTATCACCCCTACGACTCGTGAGACAGGGAAATAGATGTGTAGTCTTTTTGTTCACTACAATAGTGCAGTTTTATTTCAATCCAAACATGTCACGACTCATTAGACCACGTATGGGTTAGATCAGCTTCCTCACTACATCACTGCGGATGGAAGGCACGAAAATTACATTGTTTGGCGTTAGTCCTAATCCATCAACCGAATCATAGCATACTGTCGCTCCCCACAACTCGTGAGATAGGGAAATAGGTGTGTATTCACTTCGTTCATAATAGCAGTGCAGCTTCGTTTCAGTCTACACATGCCATGACCCGTGATACCACTTATGGGTGAAATTGACTTCCTCCCTACATTACTGTCAATGGGATACATAGAATAACAAACCAACATTTATTTCCATTTTTAAAGGTCGAATATTTAAACTTGGTCCAACCAAGTGAGAGTTTATTATAATATGATCGAGACCCTCATCACATATTAGTATTTGCATGATCAATATATCCAATATATAAACATATTAAATAAAATGCATCGCATGCAAAATAAAAGCCTAGCACGCCCCTATTGGATGATCACAAGCCCAAAACCTATACAACCCACTAAGCCCACAGTGGACTTATGATCAGTCTAAGGGTAGGCCTGCACTATTACAAGCTTTTAAACCCATTAACAGACAATGGACCTTGTAAATTCCTCTTTGTTCTCTTGGACTCGTCATCATGGGCTCCATCGGGTCTCTTCTCTATGGATCCTTCATGGGCCATCCAATGACATCTCCCATGGGCCTTCATCTCCTTGGACTTGCTATCCTTACATTTTATTTACAAAAAACATAAATGTCCTCACCTACTATCTACTCTCATTACATCATAAAAGTTGAGAAACCCCAATCAGCAGTTGGTGGAGTACAAAGGGAGAGAGAAAACAAGCCTCATAATACCAAAGCTAAAAACGATAGAGTTAAGAGAAAAATTAAGAGGCTCGTAGGCCCCAACCCAATAGAAAATAAACCATACTATTAGAATAGGTGATCCGAACGCCAATCGGATTGGGCTTATGTATACCTATTTCGAAAATTATTGATGTAATATAATATTTATGTCTTCGAATAAATGTAATATTCATACTATAACTTGATTCTTTGTTGTGTTTACTTATTGTGTTAATACTTAACTGTATGACAAAGCCTATAGACCAAACGAGAAAGTCCAAGGGTCGGGCTGCGTATTGGATGGCGGCCATGAAACCACCTCTGTGGACTGGTCTGGAAAGTTCCAAGTCGAGGACCTCGAGATAGGGCATCGAGTGTCCTATAGGGACTTGCACTAAATACAACATCCATGTTTCGTCGGCAGGAGACGTAGGTCGTCCATGCGAGTTTTGTGGGTTTAGTTGGCAAGGTAGTCGACTGAATGAACTAACTTGGGTGGAATCGTCATATGGAAGCCTCCAAAGGGTTTGGTCGGTATAACTGGAATTACCCGACTCTGTATAGTACGAGATTAGTCCTCAGACTTGAGGAACCATGGCAGTCACATGCACATGATGGTTGTAGCTTAGATCTGGTGAACAATGTTTGTGTGTCGAAAAGATACGGATGTTATAAGCCTTATCTAGTGCCAGTCAGGATCTGTAGTGAGGACGATGTGTTCCAAGAAAGAATCCGGCCCCTGTCAATATTGTGACAGTAGGATCTCCCATACGCTCTTGAGATAACGTTTTCCTAAAAAATCTATGGCCAAAGTGACTGAATAAGTGGGATAGGTTTCCACATGATAATTCAGTAGGGCAACGGGTAATCTCTCGTTATTAAGTATAGAATGCCTATGTCCAAGGATGGGAAACGACACCCCAATTCCATGCCTTAGACTAAGGCTGGGAGACGGTTGATGGAAGGACTTTATCTGTATGAATTTCAGTTGCCTAAACGTTCATCCATATTCACTTAAGTCTCTAGTGCCATGGACTGTTGATAAGACGGTCCATGGTAACGGGTTATTTCTGCTTATCGGGATAATCAGAATAATTAATTAAATTAGCATTTAATTAATTGTGTTGGGGAAACACACCCAAGTCTAGCTGAAGGTGAACCAAAAAAGTCACACCCACCACCATATTGGGATGGAGTTAATTTGGAATTAACTCCAGAAGAGCCGGATTAATTTAATTGGATTAAATTATTTCTTGGAGAGAATAAATGATTGGATTATTTATTTAAACTAATCCATTGGATGGATACACTTGAAATTCCAATTCATAATAGATTAATTGAAATTCTTAGTTGGCCATTAAATCAATTGGATTAATTTTATTTGACTTGGTCCAATTTATGAATTGGATTCATAAATATATGGAGAGTAAAGAGCTTGATCTCTTAATTGATTAAGGGATTTTAATGTTGGACTTATAAATTAACTAGTTAAAAGTCCATTTTGACATGGCTTGGTTTAAATTTATTTAATCAAACCCGATCCATTAAAATACAAGCCCAAGGCCTTGGTTGGACCATGGCTAGCTTTAGGAGGAGCCAAACCTCTCCTTGGAGTGTGTGTGGCCGAGTTTGGTGCCTAGGGTGCACAAAACTTGGTCATAAGGTGGCTTAGAGGTGTTTTTTAGATGTAGGAGTCTTGCTAGGTCATTACTCCTTGCTATACTATGACTAGGTCATATATATAACTCTAAAATCACTCTAACCCTAACCCTAGCACTGCACTTCCACCCAATTAAAATTAACTCTCACCCTCTCCAAAAACTCTCTCAGATTTTAAGAGATTGAAAAGAGAATTCAAGAACCAAACGTTAATCGTAGCGTTTTGGTTCTTGCAGTTTAGTGGTGTTTTTGTAGCACGCAAATTCCTTTTAGTGGTGGATGTTAATTTTTTAGGGATCTGCTGATCGAGATCTTGGATCAAGGAGACCAAACGGAATCAAACTTGAAGCCGAAACTAGAAAACAACAATGGGTAATGTTCTGATTTTGGATTTCTGTTGTTCTATTCTTGTTTTTTTTGATTCATGGCCATACGTATTTAAAATATTACCACCGAATGTCTGGGAAAAAGATCTAGGGAACACCCCTTGATCGGATATATTATTTTTTCTCTTAATTATTGAATTTCTTGATTTTTGCGCTTCCGCCGTGCTTCTCGAGCCGATCCATTGCGTTCAAGTGGTATGAGAACCCGGTTCGGTGTATAGGCCTAGGATCTAACATATTTTATGTGTATTTGCATGATAACATGTTTTTTAATCAGCTTTGAAAGAATGTTTTTTCCATCGTTTAATTGCATATCTAGATCTAGGGTTTTGTATGCTTTAATTTTGTGTTTAATTGGACATGAGGATTCTTGAAATTTGAAATTTCTGAATCTGGTTATTTCTCTATTTATTTCAGAAATTGCAGGAAAAGAAAAGAAAAAAAAATTGAAAAATTGGCTCAGACGTGCAACAGCCCTGCCGACCGGTCACTGGCTGGCAGGTGCACAGCCAGGCGCACTCTCGCCCGCGCTCGCGCTGCCTGGCCAGAGCACCTGCCAACGTGCGTGCTGGCAAGCTACGCGCGCTCACGCTGTGCGCAGCAATTGGGACGCGCGCGCGCACCTGACGGCCGGATGGGCCGACCGGTCGGCTGAAACGTGTTTTCTATTTTTTTCAGTTTTTTATTTTATTTTTTTTCTCTCTGATTTTTCTGTATAGTTTCTGAAACAATTGATTTTAGTGAATCTATTTTTGGTTGAAATTTGGTATTTCCCAAAGTTAAATTACTAAAATTAATTTGAATGGGTTTTTCAAACAAGAATTAATTATATTATGGGTTGCAGTTATGTCCACATTTAAGTTGCATTATTTTTCATATAATTCCTTAGGATTTGATATGTAATTAATTTTTGATATTGGATATCATATGTTGAGCATTATTACTTGGAGTAATTACATGGTTGTTGTGTTAATTGGATTAACATGGATGGTCACAGAGCCCAATAGACTTTATGGATGGTTTATTTATTTTTGTTGGGTTGGAGCCTGCATGCCTCTTATTTTCCTTAACTCATCATTTTTAGCCTGAATTGTAAAGGCTTGCTTTCTCTCTATTAATGTACTCCCCCCAACGTTTGATTGGGGTTTCTTTTAAGTTGTAACGAGAGTAGAATAGGTAGAGAGGATTTATTTTTTTGAAATGTAAAGAGCAAGCCCATGATGGGAGGCCCATGGAGGAGGTCATGGGTTGACCTATGGAGATCCATGGAGAAGGGGTCCGAAAGGACGAAGCCTATGATGGGATGGAGGAAATAAAGAGGTGTTACAAGGCCCATATTGTTGATGGGTTAAAAGCTTGTAATAGTGTAGGCCCACCATTAGACTGACCATTAATCTACTGAGGGCTCAATGGGTCGCATAGGTTTTTGGGCTTGTGATCATTCCAACAGGGGCGTGCTAAGTTCTTTATTTTGCATGCGATGCATCTTCTCTTAAATGCTTTAATATTTGGACATTTGAGCATGCATATTTATTAATGTGTATGAGGTCTCGGTCATTATCAAATGAACTCTCACTTGGTTGGACCAAGTTAAAATATTAGACTAAGATTAAATGGAAATTAAACAAAGGGTTGTTTTTCCATGCCTTTCCATCCAACAATAATATAGTGAGGATGCTAATTTCACCCATGCATGGTCTCACGAGTCGTGGCACCGGATGGACAGAAAATAAAACTGCACCATATTATTGTGAACGAAGTGAATACGCTTCTATTTCCCTATCTCACGAAGTCGTGGGGAGCAATAGATTGTCCTATGATTCGGTGATGGGTCGGGTCCTAACATCACGTAACGTGATTCTCTTGGAGTCCTCGAATCACATTTGAAAATTGTGGAGAAGCAAAAATAATCCTTGGGGATCTCGTTGGATAAAGAATGGTATTGGATACCTCCCAGAAAAGTTATTTTCATGTGAATCGTAAAAACGGGACATGAGGAATTTCGCTTGTAGACCCCAAGCCCACTAGGAAGGTTTCTCGAAACCCCATTTTTGAGACTGATGGGCTTTCCGTAAAATAGTGGGAGGGTTAATGACTAAAGTTCCGAAGGTCCGTTTACTTGTTGTTAAAATATGTATAACCGTTTGCTGGCCATTATTCTAGGCTTTTACAGTTTATATGTAACGCACTATATGACCTTAATAAGAATCCAGTTTGACTTGTGATACTGGAGATAACAATAAGGTTTAAATGGAAACAAATCTATACCGCAGCTGGAATGCGTAATACTTTGAGGACTAGTCCTTTAGAGTTATTTTGAGAACCAAGGGAATAAATGAATGCGGGTTACATTATAGGAAAATAAAGCCGTCTTCCTCAGAATATTGTCCGGAGCTGCTGTCCCTCATCTGAAGATGTGGCGCCGGACGTTCGAAAAAGATGCATGCTGGAACCACCACAAATGTCCGGCGCGCATTCGCCGAGAGCAAATGCATAGCTGGCTTCCATGCTCTAACGATGCGCAGAGTGGAGTGAGTATAGACTTGGATCAGATGTCGCGCTCAACCTTCTGCAAACGCTGCGGCATGAAAGACGGTGTTATCGCCGATTCCAGCAGTAGACATTACTAGCGTAATTCGTTGCCACTAAAGTAGTTTGTAGACGCCCACAGGATGGATCTCGCACACGCGGTCCCTCCTGCTGCAACGAGAATGGCGGTCAAAGTTACAAGCACTCACCCCAAGACGAGAATCTATACCCTTAGTGGAAAAAACTTCAAGGCGCTGAGGAGAAAACGGTTAACACGCACTGGGCTGCCCCGAGAATAGACTGTACGGCCTTGAGTGCTCGCCTCCTCTCTCAGTCTCGACTTCCTCTCCTCGTCTTCACGCAAATCCCTTTTCATTGTCAACTTCAGATTATGAACGAGGCCATACATTAGAAGAAGAATCTAATAATTAAGTTGATCAATATATTGTATAATACGACCTGAGGAAAGGACGATGAATGAAGGACTATACTGTAGCCGTTCCCTCCCAGCGATATTCATAATTGGAGCTTCAACTCTTAAGGCGAAAGTGCAGAGCCGGTACGCTGGAAACAGGAAGAAAGCGGCTAAGGCCAAAGGCAAAAAACTGATCGTGCTGTTCGTAGCAAAAAGACGTATAGAGCTGGGGCGTGGGGAGGGGGCGCCAGCGGACCGCGCTCCCGATATGCTCCAGTGGGAATTTGGCTAAGGCGATAAGAAGAGAGATGCAGTTACGCCACACAGCAGGTCAGAGGGCAACACGGACTATTTGCGATCCATTGCTAAGTTGAGAAAGCGGCATTGGAGAGAGAGATGTTCCCACACTCTATTCTGTGCATGGAATCAAAGGTATGTGTTTGTTGTTGACGCCGGCATATAAACATACGCGACACGCTGAAGAGTTTACTAATTCTGCTTCATGAGATCGGGCATCTCGAGATACTTGACTTATGATGGTGCTGGCAACCTAATGATTTTGCAGGCGTTCTACAAAGCGCGAAGCAAAAAGCTAAGTAAAGGATGAAGTGGTTCTTTAGCGAACTTGGCGCGAATGCGCAAGGCTGCCGCGCTCGTCGTCTCGCTTAGACTTAGATATGACTCGGTACACTCGGATATAGATATAGTGAATAAGATACATGCATAAGAAAGACTGATATGAACCCTCTTTATATAGTGATTATTATTTAGGACAATCTTACATTTTAATATAACGTCTCTAGTTTAAAATTTGACCTGATATCACATCATCTGTGGCTCTCTCAATAGCTTGGTTGATTAGAGTATATATTGTGAAACTTATATAAGTATTTAGTAAGAGCCGCGCAATATACTAGTATTGTGGGCTGGGTAAGTTACAAAGATAATAGGTGTTTCCGCTACATTCTGCAGAGAGGTTCTGTTGGAATCATGACCTGGCCTCAACAACGAACAGATAAGTCATGTAGAATCGTCTGAAATATGCACAGACTTTGGCAATGCCCAAGGCCTAGGACCACATTCTCTTCACACGACTAGGATGAAGAGGTTTCGCGATACGAGCTCAAAGAAGGCTCTAAAAATAGATATTTGAGACAACCCTACCAAGGACCTGTGAGTCCTGTTTGAGAAAAGGAAGATGCCAGTAGGAAGCCCTGTTGTATGGACAAAGTAAGGCTTAGCAAATGACTCGTATTGGAATTTGATCGCTATACAAGACGGTCTATGGTACTATTGAATACTCAGGCCAGAGGTGGGTTCTCAGCTACTTCATTGCAACATTTATCTGCATTGGACCACTCAATTCAGCCCCCCAACCAAGTACGCGTTATGCTTACCTGAGCTGAAGGTACAAGTCTAAGGACTGTTGTGAAGGTTCAAAGAATTCAGCGCTTGAACGTTTGAGAACCAAAAATCTGGGGTCGGCCAAATTAAAAAACCCTGTTGGTCAGACCGAATGGTGAGAGCGTAGTTATCGGTAAGTGAGAGTTGATTCAGTAGTAGATTATCTATAGGAAAGATGAATATAGTCTCTCAGTTAGATACCTCGCCGGGACGCCGATTCGAGCTTAGAATGGCCGGAGGTGAAAGGAGGAAGTTGGACTTCTGTTAGACGCATGATCTGGGTCCATGATGCAGTATTTACCGGAACTGCCCTTTGTCTTTTGGGTTTTTATGCAGCTTGAGGACGGCTGCCTAGGTTATTAAGCATAGCGGCACATCCAAGGACGAACTGGCGAGCCGGACGCCATGTTATCAGACTATGGCACGGCAAGCCTGTATGCGCTTACAAGTAACTTGAGCGAGTGTGGGGTAGTCCCTGCAGTACTCACAGAGGCCTAAGTGGGAGAACAACCCCCAAGGCTGGATTCAGAGTCTAGGTTTGTGCAGAGTGCATAGGTTATCCGAAAGAAAACGGTTATGGGTATTATTTTATAACCCCTTTGATGCAAAAAGGTATTCTTCTCAAGAATGCATGTGTTCTTGCGAAAGACATCTTCTCCAACGCGAATACCCGATGCGGATGAATTGTCCTTGCCAGGAAATCAAGTGAGGACCTCAGTTGAATGCAGCGGAAGCATCGTCTGCGCCCTTACTATTCTCCACTGAATGTTTCCTACCTACGTAATAAGGTGCAGCATAGACGTGCGACAGCCTGCCTGAGAGGTATGGTTCTTATTAGGCCGTGACGGGTTTAGCTAGATCAAATTGATCCTAAGCTTAAGGAAGAAGTGATGGCTCGGATCATCGAATGGGAAAGCTGGCGCTTTGAAGCCGATGAAAATTCCGCGAATGGACCCATTGAGCTCGAACCAGTCTGGACGTTAGTGGGACGCGATCTAAGGGCCGTTAGGACCGTTGCGGTGTTAAATGGAGTCTATATAAATTGTAAGATTGAGCTGATGGGGAGGGCGGTGACAACCATGTC
>JACGWL010000166.1:7123-50177 GCA_034509725.1 Sesamum angolense
CATGTTACTAGTCCGTATCATATCGTGTTTGTGTCGCTGTATCTGTGTCTAATGCATCATAGCTGCAGTACAAATGAAAGAAGACACTTTCCACCATTGCATGATTACAGCTCTACTGCTCCAAAGGTCATATTGTTTCTCTAGATTAGTTTACCGTAATAGCCTGAACTAGTACACGACACGGTCTGCAGAATAACCTCGACGAGCAACTCTTATCCGTTTTGCCTTAGTAGTACATCAATGGTCTGCAGAAGATGAACGACGACTGACTCATGTCCGTTTGGGATTAGTGGTACTATGCTTGAACCTCTATTTACATCATGAATCAATGACTCACTCTTAAGCAGTTTGCATATGGAGATTTGAATCTGGAAGGGATTCAACAGTGTCTCCATGATTCACTGGTAGACTGTCTAAACGTTGAGTCGGTTGGTTTAGGCTGCGAACTAACTGAGCAAACAAAGGGAAATGGTCTGGGGAAAAGAAGTAAGCTCCCATTCTTTGGTATGTGAACAAGTCCACCGTTGCATTCTTGTCCAGCAAGTTATTCTTGATCTGTTCGAAACCCCTGGAAACACCAGAAACCGCCGTGTTTTGGCCCGACACCTCCACTCCGTACTTTAGGCACGAAGATGTTATTTGTGCGAATAACGACTCTGGGCTCGAGCGAGATTCAAGTGGCTCGTGCTCGTCTGAGAGGTCCATCCCAGGAAGTATCATTTTGCAGGAATTGTTGGAGAAGATTTCAACGATGTCCTTGTAACCATCTCGGTTGGCCGTGTTGTAGAACCCCGCCGTTAACTCCGATGGGTGGGAACGTGTTTGGTACCATGAGTGCACCAGAGGGACTTTACCAGAGACTGAAATAGGGGCATCTTTGAAGGTTGAGGCAGCAAGTGACAAGATACAATGTCCGTGAGATATCAGCTGACTCGAATACCAAGAGATGAAAAAGCCACCATATGGGGTCTTCCAAGATCCACCATCTTCCATGAAGAAGCCACCGGAGATTGGATTCTGGTCATAGCCCGGAGCATCATGGGGCCCGGCTAGTCCCCACAGAGGATTTCCGTGCTTTTCTGCATGCTGCTTAAGATTGGCAAGCATATATTTGCCATAACATTGGAATTCTCCAGCTCCATGATTACCGTTGCTTTTAGCAGGATGATGGTGAGACGGATATCGAAGCTCACCGTCTGGTCCAAGACCAACTGATATGCCCTGTAACATACAAAAAAGACAGAGATAAAATCAGCAAATTTGAATGGATCCACTGTTTGTAGTCTGTCACAAAATCCAAATAACCTTACCGTGATTGTCGAGCCCATGAAAGGTGAAAATGCAGATTTGAAGCTCTCACAGAAATCTTTGTACACTTCAACCGGAGTCTTTCCATCCAACACAGGAACATCATCCACAGCTAATGATAGACAATCTTTGTAGTGCTGTCCCGACCGATCCGTAAAGTAAATACCTGGTTCCTCTTTGCCAATCCGAGAAACCCATTCCGGAAGTGGAATCTTGCATTGTTTAGATGCATGGAAACAGAGGGATACATGAAGCTTAAGCCCCAATTTATGGACCATTTCTGCAACAGCAAGGTAGCCCGTCCACTGGTACTTCCCCCGTACTTCCCTTTCAGCTATTCCCCACCATACCGGGAGCTCCACACCTTCTACCCCTAATAATTTCAAGGCCTTCAGCCCTGCAGCAATTGCTCGTTCTTGGTTCATTGTATGCATCTTGGAGACAGTATCAAGTGGTAGACCGACGTATAACTTAACACCATCAACCTGAAATCGGAGGCAAAAGAAGTTTATATATCTCTTCTTCAATACTTACACGCAGAAAACCGTCTCAGAAAAGGCATTTATATATCTAACAATCAAGAGGAGAGCCAAAAATACCATGATGGATGCCATCCAGATGTAGATCAAAGCCACATCAAATCTTGACTGTGTTTATTATCAACTTTTTAGTGCTTAAAGAAGACATCTAATCAAATAGAACACATTCACAACGGGTTTAATGCATTTTACCCTCTATGGTACTACAAATTAGCAAATTACCCCATGAAGAAAAAAATATCAATTATCAACCTATCTAAGACGGTAAATTACTTCATTTTGAAAAACATTCGAAGGTGTTTTGCTATTTTTTTTTTTATCTCATAAGGGTGTAATTTGCTTATTTTGCAATATCACATGGGTTTTACTTCCATGACGAGCATATATCAAACCGAACAACTTCAATAGCCAAAAGCACTCTGTGCTCCAAGGGATGAAAGCACCTTCTTCTTTCAACTTTAGGTCCTTTCTTCTCTCAATAGACATTGGGCAAAGACACATGAAGCAATATCAACAGCAAATTTTCAGTACATTATTAGACCTCGGATTGGACGAAATCTCAATTGCGATCACTCACTTTGCATGAACAGGAAAAGTACCAAGATTTTCCATGACCGTCAACCAATCCCCTCAAGAACACAAAATGTTGCCAAAAATTCAACCATAATCAGCACAACAATGAATCAAGAACCATGGAAAAACCAACATGAAAATTACCAAACATGCATACAAATAAAAACAGCAAATATTTCCATTTTTCTCCAATTTGCATGCAATTTAAAGGGGAAAAAAAAGAAGAAAAAACTTACAGGCTTTTTTTATGTAATCTTTGAAGCTTTGTTAGAAATTTCAGGAGCTTCAATGGAAGAGGCTTTGAGAGTAAAACCAAAAGCAGACTTCAAAGGCCACGCCAACCGTTGATCTTTACCAAAATTGCATCCCTTCGAGCTATTGTTCTTCAAATTACAGACCTTAGCATTCAGATTCTGCCCAAAACTAAAGAACCCTACATCACCATTTCTTCCTAGATTCACCTGGGAGCTTCCGACAAATGAAATATCCATATTTCACGGAAGCCCAGATGATCAAAAACAATATACGCGCAAACGATGTCAAATCTCTTACGGCACTTAGGTTTCAAGAAAAGGGATGGAGTTTGGGCAGAGGTTTTCTTGCTTGATTTTGAATTCGAGTAACGTCAAAATGGGAAAAGGGTTTGCGAAATCTGTGTTAGAAATTTGAGAGAAACGGAGGAAAGTGTGGGGACTTTGCGTCTGAATTTATAGAGAAATGGAATGGAAATGCTTGAATGGTGTTGCAAGAATAGTTGGACGGGACACGTGGCGTTCTTCTAGTGGGCCAAAGGCAATAATTTAATTTACACCTACTAATCATTCACGAAAAATACATATATTCTTTTGTTTTTGGTTAATAATTTTAAATTTAATATTTTTTTGATATTCAAAAAATTAAATTTTAGTGGATCAAAAATTAGAAAAATGGATTATAACTGTTTTTTTTTGGATAATGTCGACCGTTAATATCGTTCTTGAATTTGTTCTTAAAAACTCAGATACGGTAGAAAAATATGATAAATTCTATTTATATATCGAAAAATTGCGACAAATTATGTATAGTATCTTTTTTATATTCGTTGTCTTGAAATATATATTTGGTTAGAACAAATTTTATTTTGAGTAAACTATCTCATACATCTTTATACGTTAATATATGTGAAAAATTATATTTTCATAATTATAAAAATAGTTTGATCCGAAAAAATTTATTTAAATTACAATAAATTATTTGGGATAATTTGAACTTTCATTCAATTCATTTGCTAATAGCAATAAGTTTATTTATTAAATAAAAATAAATAATAAAATTATATTAAAAATTTATATATAATTACGTCAAATATACCTTTCAGTGTAATTATTCCTAAATATAAAACCAAATAAAGCCATAATTTTGGATAGAAAATATATTTTCTTGGGAAAACAAAACGTGGAAACACAGCTGACATGTAAAAAAGAAAATAATAAAATTTTGGCAATTTTTAGGCAATTTTGACATTAATTGTGATGTGCAGAGACCCAAAGAATGACCTGACACGTGGCAGAAGCCCACATGCAAGATGACTGGTTGCTGACTCAGTTTCAAGACCTCAAATTCTGTGCACAGAGAATTATTTGAGGAAATGGAATTAATATTTTTAGAATTTAAACAAATGGAATATTATAAACCTCAAATCTATCAGAATCTGAGCTGTCAATGATTGTGGATAAGGTTTTATACTATTTATGTGACGTGTCATTGCTTATAATTGAATTTATTTAAAATATTCAATATTTACTCGTCGTATAATGAATGTGAAACATAATGAATCGGTAAATGCAATTTATTCTCTTAAAATTCCTTGTGAAAAATAAAATGATAATTTATATTTTTATATTTCTAGAAATGGAGCAAAAAATCCCTAACACGATTCGTAAATGACATGTGCTTTTTTCTTATTTTTTTAATTTAAAATAATATTTATATTCTTATTTAAAAAATCGTCGGATCTTGATTTCAATTTAAAATTCAAATTTAATTAATAGATCAACGATGTCATTTTATCTAACTTGAAGTTGGGATAAAAGGGATGGAGAGGGGTGGCAACGAGGAGGATGAGGGGAGGAGATGGGGGCAGCGGGGCGCGAGGCGAACGGCAACAACGGGCATCAAGGAAGAAAAAGAAAGGTTTTTATATAATTTTATAAATAACATATTTATATATATATAATATATATATATTATATATATATATATACTTATTAAAATATATTATTTTAATTGATTAAAAATAATTCCCAAATGCAAAAGGGGAGCGGGTGGTGCACCATTGAATATAGGGGACATTTTGCTCTATTTATAAAAATACAGAGAAGAAAATTGCTATATTTTTTTATAGATGGAGTTTTTGCACATTTTCCTTAATATAGAGGGACGTATTGCATTTATTTTCTATAATGAGTTGACATATCATATTATTCGTATCTAACTAATGGAAAGATAAATAGTTGATGAAACATGTGAAAGATCAATATGTTCTTACCAAACTCTCCATTCGGCAATTTTTCTTGTCTTTCAATCATGAAATAATCTAATTTAAGTTGAATTTGATTAAATTTGGTATAATTAAATATCATCAAAAGTATGAATTTTTTTTTTTTTGTAAAAATCTTTTACTATAATTAGTCATCAATAGATTTTACTGCAAGAATCGATATCAATTCGATGCTTCTCAAATAATTTATATTTTAAAAACATATTAGACATTTGAAAATTATTGTTCGATAATTTTTTAATTATTTTTATCGATATATATTATATATATATATATATATAGTTGTAACGCGGTTATCACCCCAATTAAATTTGACTTCCCTATTCTTGCCTCATATTATTTTTTCCAAATTTGAATTTTGATTAAACAATATTTTTATAGAATAAGAAATCCATAAAAGTAATTTAGATCATGAAAAATACATATTCCAAGAAAAGCATGCATTTCTCTCTCCCTCTTCTTTTGTCAAAAAATGATGGAAAAAGATTTTTGTCAGCATTAGACAACATTTTTATCGCATTTGGCGACGCCTTAATGCCACATCATTTAGGTTGCGACTATGACGTCTATTCACTTTGGGTTCCAAACTCCTCTTATACATCAGATTTCTTAATCAATCACAGGGACAAACGGACACTTAACGAAACTTAACAGTCTCATGAAGATGGTTGGAGGTTGAGTGGATGTGTGTGGTGCAAAATGCTTCCCAACTAAGCAAATTGTCTTTACATACTTTGAGAGGAGGAAACATGTATGTATGCATGAGTGGCCTTCCCCTTTGGCTTTATATGTGCCCTAACTCTCCCAATAACATGTGAAAAGTTGCTCAATTTCATAATCACTTTTATCACATTATTTTTAAGGGGAAATTACAACCACAATTTTTAAAATTTGGCATAATTTATATGGGTAAATTATAACGGATTTTTCTAAGATTTATCATAATTATAAGTATCTTTACTTGTTTGAAAAATTATAAATACTTTTCTGAATTGAACGATCATCTATCAAATACCCTCATACAATAGGCTGTCACGATGGACTATCTATTAGACAATTATTAATATTAGGGGGTATTTGTAAATTTTTAAACAACAAAGGAGTAATTATAATTATGGTAAACCTGAAAGAACCTGTTGTAATTATAATACCTTCTAATTAATTTAAAAAATTAGGAATACCTCCATCATTTTAACGTTTGTTTAACAACGAGCTCATTATGTTAATTTTCTTTAGACTTTCATCTAATTTTTATGGTGAATTGATCAAAATGTTCGTTTAAATTATACATTATAATTTGATATATTTTTAGAATTTCATAAGATACTTTCTGGACTTTATAAACCTCATGATTTATTTACTTTATTCATCCTCATTTAAAAAAAAATAAAATCAATCAATATAAAGTAGTAATTTCAAGCTCGCCATCTAGAGGCTACAATTATTTTTCATTTCAAAAAAATATTCGTAACTTCTTAAACGATGAAATATTCGTGATTATGTTAAACTTTAGGATAGATAACTATAATGTACCCTTATTTTTATAATTATTATTCGTAAATTCAAGTAAATGATATATATATATATATATATATATATATATATATATATATATATATTAAATTATCACATAGAAATTCTTTATGAGACTTGACCTAGTTAGATGCATGCATGTTATGTTACCACACTTGGCTGAACCCCAAAAAATAATTGATCTATACTATTTATTATGTGAGAAAATTAGAGTAGCCATCTTCAGTTGATAATATATATTAGTTAAAATACCTTCAAACATACTTATTTCAACCTAAAATAACCATTTAAAAAAAAAAAAAAAATCATGTGTTCTGATCAGTTCTCTGTTGTATTTTTATTCTCTTTCATAAAATTTAAATTGTGCATACAAATCTAATTTTTACCCATAGCTAGTTACATAAATTATAAAAATTAGGAATAATTACTTACGTTTACACTTCCTGATTTAGGATCTATTTACACAAATCATCCCTACCTTTAAAATAATACACATGCATCTACAGAAAACATCAACATTATTTATACAATTACCTCTACTTTTTGAAAAAATTTCACACAATCCCCAAAAACATCCACATCATTGCACAAACTACCACTGTCTTTTGAATTGTCTTAGGTGGTTTTCTTTAATTATACAAAAGTTAAGAATAATTTGTACAGACTAGCCATAAATCAGAGGTGTAAATATAATTATCCCAATAAATTTCGACACGAACTCAAAATGAATTCGCCTTTGATTCTGGCAGAGTTGGGCCAATGGGCTAATCTGGTCCAGCACAAATGTACCCTAATATGGTATGGGCTGCACTCAATTAAAGTACATTCTGGTCCAAATTGGGTGTAGCCCATTTGCAACATATTAGCAAATTTTAAGGAGCAAGCATTATAGAAAATTTATTTCCATAAGAATTTTCAAGTATGGACACTTACTCGCTTAACGAAGAAACTATATATAAAAAAATTAATGGATTATTAATGCAGCGCCATCTCAGAGTACAAACATCGCCAACCAAATCCCACTCACTCTCATGACTCAAAAAGAATGATCACCCCCCCCCAACATGCAAACAAAGAGCCTCTCATACGAAACCCAAATCACAAACACACACGATTGCACATAACTAGCAACACAATACAAATAACTCTAGCACGATGAAATTAAACTAATTATGTAATAACTCAGGGAGAAGGGACCACCTTTAACGGATAAAGCAATTAACAATCACCAATCACAACCATATCATGTACGATATACCCGACAATGAATACCCAGTGACTGATTAGTCACCGGAGTATCCTGGGAACCATTCTAAACAATAACCACACTAATAAGGCTAATGATCAGAAAATTCTTAAAGGGCCACGGGGCATAACTATCACAACAATTGTCATAACACACAGATCTTTGAACATATAATCAAGATTAAAAGGAAGTATAGGATGAGAAACCAAATAAAAATAACACGGAAATGAGAGAGAGAAAAAGCACCAATATATATATATATATTCAATTTAGGATTGACACGAGTTAATGATAAAAGGAGCGTTAATAAATAGCAGATGCAGCCCAAGAAATCAGCATTAGTAAAATTACCAGTTTCTAGGGCATATACTAATTACTGCAAATCAAACACAAAACTTGACACTAAAAACTAAAATGCCCAAGGGCGCGAAAACCCACACCCGCAACATTAAAACACAACAAAATACGAAAGTGCTACAGAGTATGAGACATAAGATTATTCATCGATGCAACAAATAATAATTAACACTTGAAAAATGATATGTATAGGAACACAGGCAGATGATTGAGTTTAACTCATATCACATTTTAATATGTAGCTTCAAAATTAATGATACTCACAGGTTTGTCGCCAAACAAAAAGATGAACGCTTAAACTAAAACACAAAATAGTTCCGACTTTATCCCAAACTCAACAATAAAGAATTGTTTCAATGATTACCAAAAACACCCAAATAATTAGAGACATAAAAGGGATCCGGAACGAAAAGAATCAATTTTAACATCACAGTTAAACAGTCTTGAGAGATATATCCTAGAACAACAATAAGACTATAAACAGACACAAACAAGCCCCAATTATGACAGATTTGTTTGCACCTCCATGTGTTCAATCTAGCTCAAGACAACAGCATAAAAATAGAAAACATGAATCCGAAATTAAAAATATTTAAAAAATACAAAAGAAAATATAATCTAAGTATCTAAGAGGAGATACTTAACACTTTAAGCACATATAAACATATACTATAATAGAAATGGCATACTGATAATATTCTCTATGAAGAAAACCAAGCAAGCCAACAATGGCACAGCAGGGCTACACCCCTCACAATGGAGCCAGAGACACCAAAAAAGAATATCTCCATCGGATCACAAATTAGGACCAATAGCACACCCAATTTCATGAGAAAAAGCAATGAGAGTAAATGGCCCTAAATCAGCACGGACTCAACACAATAACGGTTGATATAAATGTGAATGATGAAACACACAAAAACCCTAAATAGGACTTAATCGAAATTCCCTACAATCCCTGGTGCACACAAGAAAAAAGAAAGATAGGAACATATCTATACCACACACATCATTGACCCAACTTAAATGCATAATTGCATAGAGAAAAAGCTAAAATCAGCACCGCACTCACTGTATTACCAAAAAGGTCAAAACTAAGTGCATCCTAAATAATACCAATACAACACCATGCACCCTGCTCTAAACACACTACTCTAACCTTATATACTCACTCACTGAATGAGAGAGGAAAAACAAAGACCTCGTATACTCTGAGCAAACTTTGCTAAATATATAGGAAGATAATAATATATATAAACCAGCACACCAAACACTATACACTGTCCCCAAAAAAAACATTCATAAATGCGCACCCTACCTCCATCACCATCTTTTCGAGTGAAAAGGCATATAAGGGGACCAATAACCCCAACACATATAAAATTCAAAAAAAAAAGATGTCACCAAATGGTTACTCTCAACAACAACTATGCAGTCACTAAAATAACACACAATAAAGCACTCTAAAAATCTCAAAAATACACACGCCACAAAGTTATACCTAATAGATAAATTAACAAAACTCCAATATCACTCAAAACAGATAACAAATCGTGTCTCACGTTAACTATACACAATAAGTCAATACCCTTCTCAAGAGTAAAATAATAAAGAGAAAAAATACTAGTTATCAATAGAACAAGAAAATGATACGATTTATACTCGAAATGCTTATGAAACATCCTCCATAGAAACTATAAGATAGCGGCAATTTCACCATGAACTGTTCGAATAACAAACAAATTGGAAACACAAGCTAGTTCTCCCTGATGCACCCAACGATGATCTGAAGAAGAGAGAAAAGTAGAGCAAATAAACACCAACCATCTTACTCCACACACAAAGAGCAAGCACAAGAAGGTAGATATTCAGAAAAAAAATATATATCCAGAAAGATACAGAATCCTATAGCACAGAAATGATCTACCAAAAAAGTGCACTTATAAAATAGGATGTAATATGAAGAGACACAAGAAAAAGGTGACGATATCAAGCAATAGCAACAAAAACTCAAGCCACTGAGTGCAGCATATCCAGAGACATACATCAATATTGAAATTGACAGTCCCAAGCACTTGAGAGAACTTCTTGGATCCAACACAGCACAGGGAATTGACCCCCAGACATCCCAAGCAACAGACCCAACACCAAAAATCCATCATGTGTTCGTGTTTTTTCTTCACGAACAGACATTCGAAGCACAAAATTCAACACACCAGAAGCTAGTAACTGCACATCACAACCCTCAAAACTAATATATACAGATACACATGATCCACCACCAAACAATGCTATAACAAAAATATGCCATAGAAAATAGATTCATTAAAAACAATACCTCGCCCAATTGATAATCATCACACCTCAACCAGTAGAGAACGCAAAATTAAAAAACGCCAAACCCCAACAAACAATTATGTCGACACAACGACAAAAAATGAACCCAATTGTGTTCAAAACTAACTGAATCTAAACAAAGTACACATGTCTCACTTGGAGCAAAATAAACCACAAGGCACATATCACTCACGCAGACACTCGCAGATTTATCTTCTCAACCAAACACCTCTCTAAAGATTCTCGAAACTCAACACAGAAGACGAATATAGAGAGCACTACCAACTCTACAACAATATACCTTGGTGGATACATTATAGAGAAAAAAAGCGCACAAATAACAGAGACACTCAAATGCATAAGGAAAATTAACCGGCATAGTGAAGAAAACTGTAAAGAAAAAAGAATAAAGATAACCATACATCACTCGAAGAACCCAAGTTATATAAAAAGAACTGTATTAAAAAACAAACAATCCAACGGCAAAGCGATGAAAAAACATATCAACAAAAAAACACAAAAAACAGATAGTCAAACAACAAAATAAGAACAAGAGAAAAAGATGCGACACCAAAAAACAAAACAAATTTAACATAAAACACATTGAAAAAAATAGGGGCAACCCAACAACCATATATGTAGGGGAAATATGAAAAATAACACACAGTGCGACTTCAAATAGAAGTATTATGAACACGAACAATAATAAGTAAAGCATCTCGAAACGCAAGCTCACACATCATTTATTCGAAAAGGAACAAGTAACAAAGGTCATGAACAAGAGAGAAGGCCAAGAAAAGAGCGCTTCATTCGCACACTCTACTCAAAACTAAAGCGACAAAAAGTCTGTCTCGCAGAAACATTCTTGAAACAGATCAAACCTCTGCGAACATGATCAATTGAGAAGTAAAGTATCAATTAAAGAAAAATGCTGATGGAGGACAAAAACTCCTTCTAAAGTACTAACACCCTCATTATAACTGCATTACACTCTTATGATGCATTGTTGGACCGGTATTGAATATAAATGAATCTCGATGAGAAGCCTAGAATAAATATCTACCAACTAATTCATAAACATAATGAAGAAACGCAATAAGACTCAAAACTCCAGATGTCTGCAGCTGTTCCACTATACAACGTACCTCGTCATAACCTATACTCACATCTGCCAAGCTTACAAAGAAATATATGTAAAGTAAACCTCAAAAACTCTTATACTCAGCACAGAAACAAAAAAGAAAGCCCCAAATATAACATAACTACAAAAAAATTTTACACAAATAGAAGAATCACCAGCACACATCACACTCAGCAAGATATAACAAGTAACATGTTAAGCCTTACTAGAAGACAAAGAAAACCAAAGCACACAAGCCAGTAAAATGCTAAAGATTATCGACTTCAAACCATCCAATGTAGAGACGCAAGGTACCATACCAGTTACAAGATGCCTCGCTAAACAAGATTAGCACCGCACTC
The DNA here is from genome assembly GCA_034509725.1 of Sesamum angolense. Classification (NCBI taxonomy): domain Eukaryota; kingdom Viridiplantae; phylum Streptophyta; class Magnoliopsida; order Lamiales; family Pedaliaceae; genus Sesamum; species Sesamum angolense. The sequence continues at coordinate 19,038 of JACGWL010000166.1, forward strand.
CTTAAGGGGGAATATGAGATTACATACTCCCACGAACCACAAGCCATATTGCACTGAAGTCATTAGCTGCTAACCACAAACACATAGTTCAAACCAAATCAGTTATATTTCTCGCACCTCACTTCAATTTACAAAATTTGACAGGTTGATACAAAACACGACCAATGATGACTAAATATCTAACAGTAAATGAGAATGACAAGAACTATATACACACGAAACACAAACAAAAATACATAAACACATCATCAAATCATCTTTGTCGCACTGTATATAGAACTAAAACTAACTATAAGTTAATAAACAACCACAACATTAAACTAATCAAACACAATTCCAATCAAAGAGAGCTTAATCACAGCAACTAAAATACTATGATCGACAAAAGAGGTCGGAGTAAAGGAGTCACAACATGCAACCTGATCAAACATACAGATATTTTTCAGACACATCCAGCTTCACAAACTTCAGAACTGGAGTTCAGCGACATCTATATATTCAGAAAACACAAATCAAAATCATTACCAAAAACAGAGGACTAGAATCAGTGATAAACAAACTAAGTAAACCAAAACAAGTCATAAAAAAAGAAGGCGTCAACCTGAATAAACTAACCAAAAACACACACAAAAACATCAAAATCATACCTACGTGTATCCTACCCATACATGACCTTAGCAATACCATTATCACCCAAAAACAAAAACTAAGACACTCACAGCCTAAATAAACACTAAACACACACATAGACACATCACCCACCAGTCACACCAAATTAACACACCACTACTCAGTGCTCACCAAGCAAGCCAGGTATCCAGGTAAGGCCCACCAAAAAAAAAAACCCATATACCAAAAAAGCGAACTACACACACGCCAACCACGGATCAACCTCATGGAGCTGCCTGCTATAACCTCTAGGATTACAAACAGGAGGGACAGCACAACTCCAAATAACAAAGCATCAAGCCCCACAACGAACCTCCTCTCAAGCAACCCACCTCCCATACAATCCCAATAAGGAGACTCCTATACTAACCACCTTACCAACATTCGCACCCTATGACACACAACCCCCCCGAGTCGCCAGCTATTATGCCCCACTGCCCACCCCCAAACCCCTCCCGCACGTCAGATTCTCTCCACAACAAGGCCCCACACCCCCGCCCCGATCCAATAGCTGACATGCAAAACACCCATGTAAGCATTATGACCATATCAACTCACCATCAAAATCCCTCCCACAGCTATCGCACCACCATAAGGCACAATATTACAAAGAACTCTCACGAGCGCGCCAAACAGTCTAGCCAACTTACGACCCACAGCAACAAACCAAAAGATAACAAAAGAGAAAAAAAGAAACTAAAATATAAAGAAACCCAAAGAGCAGGAAATCCCCACCTGAGGCTCAGTAATAACTTGATTCCAGGGCCTTTTGAAGCCAAGGTCCTGCAAAAAACTTCAATTAGATCATCACCCCCTTCATACTCAAACACCCAAGCTACATACTAAACCAAGAACCTTCTTGATTCACACAGAATCCTTGCAAACATTCAACTAACTTTGAGTGAATACAATCACAAGGCGCAAAAAATACAACCGATAACATCCCTAAGCCATAAATTCATACACCTCATCTGGTTCCAGAAGACATATCACACCAATCTACACACTTCTTTAGAGCAAATCAATACACATTTCAATAATAAACATGTTCATGAAATTCTCAGACAATAATTATACACAATTCACCCATAATAATAGTACACCATTGACCCACTCAATATACACACACCACAAAAGCAAACAAAGAGTTCAGAACAGAATTAGGCCATAATAAAACTAACATAAAAAAGCAAAAAACGGAACCTAAACCCAATAACCTCTTGCCTTATCAATTTTTTTCAAATGAGATCAGCACGACGAGGCGTCCACCCATTGATTGCCTCGCCTGCACAAGCAGAGGAGCCACGACGGCCATCCACATGCAAAAATACTTGCTCGCCATGAATTGTGCTTGGAGGGATTAAACATACTACCTTGGATTTGCCGTCTAAGGACATCATACTATCATACTTCACCATCTTTAAGTGCCGTCACAGTAGGTCATCTCATTCTCTTACAATCTATACCATCATTCATCTCCCTGTCTCCCAACCACCACTCTCTCGGAAATTTACCACACACACCATCCGCAATTGTCTCGCCTCCGAGAATCTTAAGCTTAACGAAATCAGACTCACTGCTTTCTCTCTCCTCCTGATGGCACAGACTAAATCTCCATACACTTCCCAATTACCCTCCCCCCCTTTTCCAAATAACAACCTCACCACTTAGGAGGCCCAGTGATTGAATATTTTTACCACAAACAAACACACCCCAATTTCCTCAAAATCAGTCCATAAACCTCAATATTAAACTCACCACACATAAGAGACATCACTCTTGCACCGCATCTCAAATGCCCACCATAATAAAACACAATCACCCAATCCCAAGCTGTTCAGGCAGAAAATTGGAGCACCCACAGCACAACATCACAAAGATTGAGCTATCCAGGACAGAATCATATCAATCATAGACCACATTACCTCCGTATAACACCCCTGAAGAAATTCAAACAGAGCAACAGAGGACAAAAGACAAATTTCAAATAATATATAGCACAAAATTACAACAATGGGCTGTAAGATTAATCACACAAATACACTCGCAACACACGATAGACAGCTAGCGCCACTTCACACACGCACTTGAACAACAACCAACAATTCCTTTGTTACAACCGTGAACACAAAACAAACCACATAGGTATTACTGACAACAGAAGAAGCCACACCCCCCAACAGCCAACACACAATAATTAAAAAGCACCACTAATAATACAAGGGGAAAGCCAAGATAACAATATACCAACAAAACCAACCAAGGTAAAACCACAACAAAAAAAAACAAACAAGGTTAAAAAGCAAACAACCATACCACACAAATAAAAGACAAACACCAATACAGAAAAAAAACTAATAATAAGTACGAACAATATACCAGTACAAAAAATAAATCTAAACGATCAATAGATATTTCGTTGGCCTTCCTTTTTTTACACAGGCATAATACTATGAATTACTCTCGTTGCACTTATGAAAGACAATAAGAATTCACAAAACAAAGATCAATCTATAAAACCGACCGACCAAATTGAGAAACTTCCCACTTCCCCACTTTTAGAGTTCAAAAGAAAAGAGAATATAGTTTATGCGTGGAATATAAAACCAAATAGATAGACATAAAAGAGGAGAAAATGAAATCACAAAAAGAGAAGAACTGATAGAGAGCTTAGTGAGAGATGTAAAACAATCTATAACTATACTTATGTCTCAAATAAAATAAAAAATTACTCATCCTACTAGTAGAGAAGAACAACCTCCCCCACACCTGTTCTAGAGAGATAAAAATAGATTCTGCTCACAGAGAAAGGAAATTAGAAAAATGTTTACTATGAGCAAACAGCTCTCTCTGCAAGTCAAAGAATTTCATTTTCTTTTTTCCAATAATTGTTTTTATTTGTTTAATTTTGAAACTAAAATTTCTATATAAATATCTATAACATATTTAAAAACTATATTAAACAATAATTTAAATGAGATACTTATAAAACCACAAAATCGCAACACACCAATCAGACTAAAAACTTATGCACAGTTAAAAGCAAAAGGAGACAGTAAGTATATTTACATATATATAATAAATATCACAACACTATACTAAATAATAAAAAAAAAAAAAAAAACAGACAAAATAAAGTATTATACAACTAACATACATAAAAAAAATTGCAAAAAAAACGGTTGACAACTAAACTAAAAACAAAAATCAAAACATAACAATCCCAAAATATATTTATTAAAATAAAAAATAAACATACCAATAAATAAATTTAAAAGAATTAATTTTTAGTTACAAAAGAACTCCAATTACCAGAAATAGCACATTATATATTCATAGTTGCTTATCAGTATAATAGCTTAAAAATCTTGAAAAATAATATGATAATTTATTATGAATTTGATTGATTTAAATAAAATCTTATTTCTATCTATAATAATATTTTAAAACGTAAAAACTATTAATTAATAAGACAAACCCACAAGAACAAGAAAAAATGTGTCATAGCAGAAGACCATAATTCCTTATACAACAAAAAAAAAATAAAACAAATAAAAAAAAACGAGCAGTGTTACAAGTTTCTTTCATAAATAAAAAAAAATAGATTCAGAAAACTATAACAAAAGCACTTTATATATTTCACAAAACACTATCCACTCTCTTATTCTCCCACTCCAATTTTGTGATACTAATCTATTGTGAGAACATAAAAAAAAAAAGGAAACCATCATAGAGTTAAACAATACTCAACAAGTAATTAAAATTAGATTGTGTCATGACTATTTTGAGAAAAGATAACAAATGAAAACAACAATATAAAAACACAACATAAAAGACCATGAATACAACTTAACATATAAAGATAAATCTTACTATTAAGAATTCTCATAACATCTTTTTAATAAATCATATTCTATGTATGTTGAATTTGTCATACTTAGTGCATAGCGCAATTATAGATTGTCCAAAATATAAAGTGCATAAATGTCAAGTATAGCTGATAAATATTATATAAGAGTTTTATGAATATGCATCACTAAAATGTTACAAAATCGTCGCACAAGTAATCCACTGCTAATACATAAAAATCGAGCTTCAATACCTACACTATAATAAACAAAAAAAAACAACACCAAAAAAACAAACCATAATCAAAAACCCGCCACCAAAATACCAAAAACAAAAAAAACTCCACACCACTAGATCTGTAAACAGTGTACGAACCAAACCCCACCACCACACGATTCAAGACTCCTATTCAAAAATCAGTATATCATGGAGACTAACAGAAACGTAAGTTTGGGATGGGCATATGGGTTTATTGAAAGACGTCTGATTGCCAAATGAGTAGCGTGCCAACGCGATCAAGTTCTTATCGCTCGAAGGGTATGTCCGCTCTCTCGCCCAATATACATGTATACAAACTCAATAATATATGATATATATAATACAATTCCGAACAATTATGAGAAAAAACAATCATCGCAACACAACGAACGAGCAGAGAAGACTTTAACATTAATAAGACCAATACCAAAGTTCCTCTCCAATTTAGACAACTGAAATGTAGGGAATGTATATTCATATTCACACAGAAAATTTAATTCAAATTGAATTTAATAGACCACCAAAAATCAAAATCATCAAAGTCCTAGAAACAAATATTCAACTTATATATACTTATTTATATAATGATTGGTTGCAACCATAAACCAAAAACAAATGATCATGGTGCTAAACCATTAATCTGAGCTATAAGTTTACATTCAACAAAAAGACAAACACACTAAATTATATACGCTACCTCCCAGCACCATATAATTAAAACCTATGGGAACTCAACATATCAAAACATCCCACTCATACACAACTTACTATGAAAATTAATAAACTACCTTGTTGGTTTAAACAAACAACAAACTACGCATCACAAAAATGCTGACCCAACTACAATTATGTCACAAAAAAATAACGTTAATGCTACATATTAAAACCAAATATTTATTTACAATTACGCCACATATTCTACTCTAGTACCAACCCATTAAGAGATGCAACAAATTCTATTAATTAAAATATTGCGAAAACAAATACACAATTAGAGGTATGATTAAAATAGTATATGCGAGTCACTTAACCAACGAATATTAAAAATACAACGAATGAAAACACCGCACCAAACCACGATCACAGAGAGTTCCCTCAACCACACAGCTCTTATGCACAATGAGAAGAATGGCTTCTATATGGATATGAAAGGGAAGTTATGCATGAGAGAGAAGGAAACAGGGCGATTACGAGATCTTTGTCAAGGAAAACACATCAATTAAAATATTACAAACTATCTTACGCAAGGTAAATACTATAAATATCATGGAAATAGCAAACACTCCAAATATTGTTGACCGATATAGATTTAACTATTCGAGAGGCCCGACAATTATACCACCCTTACTCCGCTAATCATAAACAACAACGGAACTACGAGGTTTATTCCTAATTTCAATCAGCTAAAGAAAAATGCAGAAAATTCATATATTCTTAGTATAGGTAATAGGCCCGACGAGATTAGGTCACTCTATTTCCCACTACCAAAAAACCTAAAACGCTATCACTAGCACATAGATCTCTACCTTCCAACTTTCACAAGCCAGTCCCTCAACTCCACCGCAACCAAAACCACTCATCGAACAAAGAGTTAGAACTAGCTATTTAATTCATACGAATAAAAAATATGTCAAACAATAAAAATACAAGTGTTTGTAATATACTTGAAAATATACCATTTTAACGAATATACACAATCTAATAGTTATCAGAGCTGAAGTTACGTAGTATTTCTCAATTTCAATGAGAAAATTGAAAAAGCACTTATATGTTTTTAGCCTATTTAGAAAATACAACTCAACACTATACTACTCAATAGATCAGATACAATCACTCCTCACGATATAACACTATATCACCTCGATTGTGAACCCTAATCCTACAGTGACCCCCATAAAAAAAAAAACCCTCAAACTCTGGTAATAATTGAACCTCAAAACACTAGCCGCAACAAAAAGAGAAAAAGATAGATCAGATCATATCACACACACAAGTTAGAAAGGAATATACACACATAACTTACATCAAACTGATATTATAAGAAATATAATTAAAAACGCAAAGAAGAATAACGAAACTTTACATTTGAATTTATTATGAAAAATTACAAAATTTCTACACCTACTCTTATAACAAGACATAGAATACTAATAAATTAGACCAACCACATCGAGATTGAATTTTCATTATTTTTGTGGATGTAACTGACAGAAACACTAACTCTGCAAAGTGCCGATTGTGGAATAAAAAAAATTTATACTCTCTATTTATTTCTTCTCAAACTTTTTTCAAAACACCTCTCTCTATATAATGGATACACACTAAGTGGACTTTTTTTTTTTTAATTTTTTAAAATTTCTTCCATCTACCCGTTTTGATTTTTTTATAAGTTTTTAATTTTAAAAAAAATACTATAAGGGCAAAGTTGACAATTTCATACCTCCATCCAAGGATTACATAATTTCATCAAGCATCAAGTATATTTGTAATTTTTTAAATAATGATGAGGTATTCATAATTATGCCAAATCCCTTAAGTTATTGCGTAATTTAAGAATTCAAATGTACAATTTTCAGTAGTTGTAATTTTTTGGTACTGTAACAAATGTTGGATCCGCCAATGAAACCTAACTCAGTTGACGAAATTGAGGCCCCATGATCTTAGAGGTCATGGCTTCGAATCCCGTTAGATGCGTGGGATATTGTCTGCTGTATAACAGGATTTGATTTACTGCATAGTAGGAATTATTATGATTATTGTAATAATTTTTGTTAGATATTCATGTTGATAGGAATTATTGTACTTGTAATCAATTTATTTCAATTAATAAAAAAAAAAGTTCAACTCTCTTAAAAAAAACCAAATATTGGATCCGACGCCGAAAATTCAAACAAATATTTGGTTAATTTATCACAATCATTTATAATTTCTTTTTACCCACTCCAAGCAAAGACATGATGAAACAAAAGCAAAGCCCAGAATGGACTTTTCTAAGATGAAGAAAGCCTTGGGAAAATGACACTTGAAAAGGATATTTGAAAATGAAGCATTTTGTGGTCCATAAGTTAACAACAATCTGTCAATTGAGGCTTAGTTTAGTTTGCGAAGCTGAGGCCCCATAAATTTGTAGGTCATGCGTTTAAATCCCGTCAGGTGCATGGAATGTTGGATGTTGTATAGCAGGAGTTGGTCTACTGCATGTAAGAGTTGTTGTCTATTGTAATAATATGTTGTTATTGAGTAAAAATATGATTATTATAATAGTAATTGTTAGATATTGATATCGACAGAAATGATTGTACTTATAATCAATTTATTTCAATTAATAATAGTTCATCGCTCTTATTTCAAAAAAAAAAAAAAAGAAAAGAAAGTCAACAAAAAACTTGTCTTACTCAAGTCTTCGTATTAGCTGAATTTATTTAAAATATCTTATAAAATCATACATCTTATAAATATTTTTAACATTTATAAAATATTAAATTTTATTTAAAAATATTCAGACAAAGTAAGATAATAGAGCTTATAAAATATTCATAATGATAATTCTATAATTAATTTTTAAAAATATTAATGTTTAAAAACAAATAAGCTCGTAAGATCTTATTTTTTTGGGGAAAAAAACTTATAATCTCTTTCTTTTTTTTTTTTTTTTTTTTTTTGGGTGGGGGGGGGGGGAGGTTGTTGAAGAATTTGAAGAATTTTTATTTATTTGGGGTCTTATATAATCCATTTTAAAGGCAAGCATGCAAGACTCTCATCAAGATATTCGTGGTACGTATTTTTAATGTAAATTTAAATTTTAATCAAGGTGTTTGATAGAATTAAATATATAGTATGAGATGTGCTTATCCACTAATGAGTCAGGATTTTGGTTCTTGGCCGGCTCACGACTTAATACCTCGAACTATATTAATAACAAAGATATTGCACAAGTTCAACACAATCCTTCTTGACGGAACTTTGAGTATTACCTCTTGTTTCCTTTTTTTTTTAATTTATATTTGTATAATAAAAATAAAAATTGACTTTATTATTATTATTATTATTTTCTTGTTTTAAACTAATTATTATTCATCATTGCTCGTATATTTATGAAATTATTATTTAAAAATTCGGGGACTAAACTACTATAATCCTATATTATGTAAGAAAAGTACTCATATTATAAAAAAAAATTCCCTTGATATTATTACAGGAAAAAAAATTGCAATTTACCCCTTGTGTTTTTTAAAGTGCAGCAATTTACCCCCCTGTTGCTTCACTTTAAAAAACACAGGTGGGAGGGGGGGGGGGGGGATAAATTGTTATTTTTTTTAATCATACGGTGTAATTTTTTCATTTGCATTATCATAGAGGGTAAATTGCGTTAAACCCTATTATTATTACATGGTATAAATAAAAACTCTAATTCATCAATTTAATGATATACACTAATAGTTACTCACGATATACAAAGAAAGCTATAAGTTAGCGAGCATGACGATTCCGTTTATATAAGTCTGTATTCATATAAATTATCGGTCATTGAATTATACATGATATTATTATTATACATTATAAAAAAATTCCAGGATTGATGTGTAAAAATTCACATGGGAGATATCAAATTTCTCATTAGTTAGTTAGCTAAGATTGACATATTGACCCAATATGACTTAAAATGTGGAGTCTATGTGAAGACATAGAATTCAAACTTAAGTAATTAAAGTATGGAATAAGAAAGTTGGATATGATTATTCCGGGTTGTCCTAATCCCATTTTTCAACCAGAAATGGAAGAGATGACAAAGATGTAGAATCATAACAGGAGTAATGAGTTGTTGAGGTAGGTAAAAACTTGCTCCTGACTGGACATATAATCATAGCCAATCATGCCCTTGGATTTTGTGTGTTTGGCAACAGGTACTGTCTCATCAACAACTAATCAACAATAATTATTAAGAACAAAACATTAATTTTTTGGGTGTGGGAAATAATTAAGAATTGTGATTATTGTATTTGGAGCACGTCTAATTTCAAGTTCATATTATTATTATTGTTGTTGTTGTTGTTCCGAATTGATTCATGTGATTTATATTTTTGGTAGTGTGGAGTCCGTTGGATCCCACATCATTCACAGTGTGAATCAGTCAAGATTGATTATTTTTTTTTCTGAAGTGTAGAAAATAATTAAGAATTCTAATTATTGTATTTGGAGCGTAACTAATTTCAAGTTCTATTTTCTTTTTAATTCTTAACGTGGTTCAGGCGATTTGTACTTGTAATGGTGTGGAGCCCACATAATTTACTGAGCCGGTCACTCAGGATTTGCCAATTTCATGAGTTTAAATTTTATCAGAGTTTCAAAAAATGAGGTCACATAAGTATGTATCTCATACATCAGATGTGTAGATATTTTTTTTAGGCAAAATTATATTTTTGGTCCTGTAACTTTAGGTCGTTAGCACTTTTAATCCTTTAACTTATTTTATTTACACATTTAGTCCTAAGCATCTCACATTTGGTCATTTTTTAAAAAATTAGTCCTATGTTGACAATTTTGGTCCTATTCACACTATAATAAAATTTCATTTTTGGTCCTGTAACTATGAGTCATTATGACCAAAATTGTCAATACATGACTAAATTTGTCAAAAAAGGACCAAATGTGATATGCTCAAGACTAAATTCATCAAAAAAAGGATTAAATGTGTAAATAGAATAATTTACAGGACTAAGTTATAGGACAAAAAGTGTAATTTTACCTTTATTTTATTATGTGTGAATTTGTTGTAATCGGTTATTTTATTGTCACTTATAGTTTGAATATTATTAAGAATTTATTGATATATTGAAATTCATAATGTGATTACAGCTTTTATAAAACGAAATAATTTTTATTTTCTTTAATTTCCCTTTATTCTTTAATCAATTGTTTAGAAATTTCACTTAAAAAAAAAAACAATAATGACCAAGGGAGAATAAAAATATCACTTGTAATAGGTGTAAAGCTTAATATTCAACCCCATAGCAAAGTTATTAACACAAAAAAAAAAAAAAAAAAAAACGTGTGAATATAATTGTAAGAGATATTTATAATTTATAAGTGCATGTAATTTAATAATATGAAAATTTTATTTACGGAACTTAGTGATTTTTTTCAAAATATATTAATTTATTCTTAGCGTGAACTCAATAAAAGTAAGAGCATTGCAATAACTTTGAACATAATCCTCAACTAATCCATCTTAGATGAGGTTTAACGTATCTCAATTTCTTAATCCGAATCTTAGAATTCACTCACATTACCATTTTTCTAAGTAAATTAAAAAAAAAAACTATTTGAAAAATTCATAACATAATTATCATCGTGATATGAAAAGAGAAAGAAAGTCGAACATTCATTTATACCTCTTAGGAGAAGGCATGATTTTGGGGGGGAATTAAGAGATGATTATGATAAATGGGAAATAATCAAGGGATTGATGTATTGATGATGGAGCTATGCAAATACTAATCTGTCCTCGAGAATCTTTCATCTACAAGCTCAATTCAAAAGATGGAGGGTAAAAGAGTAAATGTCACATACTTGTCTAATTTACGAAGGGGATGGAGATTTTTCCTTTGAAAGAAAGAGACTATTGTAAAGAAAGAAATCTAGTGTCGAGATCATTGTGTACCTTTGCTGTGTATCGTGATTGAGATCCCAACTATATTTTCTAAAAAAATTATTTCGGTTGATTCTCGGTAATTTTAATATGAAGTACTAGTTGAGTCATATCACATTGTGAAAAAGAAGAAAGTTGATTGTGTGTGAATTTTCAATCGATTTTGCACAAAAAAAAAAGGTTTAAATACATCAGTAAGTACAACTTCAATCAACGAGATTTTGCTCCAACAATAAGGTTAGATTTCTAAAAATTACGAGAGTCAAATTTTCACTGTTGTGGATTTTTTTTTGTCTATTTTTATAGTAATTTATTCTATTAATGATTCTTGATGTAATTGTTTATGTTTAATCATTTTAAATGTAAATGTAGTAGTTAATAATACGTGTTTGAATATTTTCAAATAGAAAATAACGAATTCAAATGCAGTTATATACATGATGTGTATATATTAAATAAATAGGTAAACAAACTTTCTTTAATAAAATCGTGCAAAACTGCTGAAATAAAAACTGTTTCCGAATCTGAGGAAACTTGACCCAGAGGTAGGTCTTAACATATAATAGTGCGTGGTAAATTTGCTAAGTGAAATAATAACTACAAGTTAGTAAGATAGGTAAGCATATCATATATATTTATATTGCTTCTACTGTATTGAGTATTTTTGTTCATACTAAATCAACATCAGACTATTTTTTTTACTAGAAGAAAAAATGATATTTTAATTATACTATACATAGTTAATCAATAATATAACTAGTTCAAATTAAGAAAATTAAAGTAATAGAATAGTATTTCATATATACAATAAATACTAAAAATAAAGATTTTGAAAAGAAGTTAATAATTAACAACATAGGAGTTCACCATAAAAACAAATAATAATTATAACCCCATATAACTTAGATATATTTTTTCGAAATTACTATTGACAAAGGTATATATACTTTTGGCCTTTTCAGAAAAATAGAAGCATATACTTTTATTTAATCTTTTAGAAATATCTATCTAAGATTTAGAGATGTTATTAATCTTTTAGCAAAAAGAGTCTACTTACTTAAATTAAATAGTTAATCATTTAATATTCGAATAAAACAATTAAGAACAACTTTTTATGCTAAATGTTTTGTGTATTTATTATCCTTACTTATTATTTGACCTTCAATTTTTAAAATGTAAATATATTTATTCTAATTAAGAAAAAATTAAAATTTAATATAAGGTGCAAAATATTAAATAATTATTTTTGTACATCATAATTGTATATAGTGTAAGGGTAATTTTGTCCCAAAATCTAGTCAAAGGGGGTAAATATTATATTTATTAGTTCATGGGGTAAATAATACATTTTTTATAGTTGAAGGGGTAAAGTGTATTTAATCCATTATATTATTTTATCAAGGACCAAAATGCATATTTTCAAAACTTGAAGGGGCAAAGTGAAAATAACCATATAGTTTGGGGGGCTAAAATTGAATTTTTCACCCTCCAAATTGGGACGGAAGCACTTTTCACAACGGCCATTGCAGTCTATCACCAAAAAAGCTTCAGTCTCTGCAGTTTCACTGCCTGCGGTTCATCGCAATTCCCAGCAAAACAACCGCTTAACTCAAAATCAAGGAAAAATTTCTTCTATTTCTTGATTCTCTCTCATTAATCACTACACCAATTTGAATTGGGGAAATGGGTACAACCAAATTCTGCATTGCGAGCTGCGCTGAATTCGTGGGAAGTTCTCAAAAGCTGAATTCTGCTTGTTTAAGCTACCCCAATTCAGCTTATTCATCTCTTTCGTCTGCGTGGAGATTGGATTCCGCTGCATTCAGGCAAAGTCGTTCTAGAGTGGCTTTAAGGGCGTCTTTTACTCCGATTTCTGTCAGAGTTAGTGCTTCCTCCGCCACCGGTATTGGTCTCTCTCTCGCTTACGCACGCAGACGCAGGTTTCTGTGTGTTTTCTTGATACTTATGTGGAATATCTGGATCCTTTTAAATCTCGTGAAAATTACTTGTGGAAGAGTGTGTAAATGGGTATTGCGTTGTAAGCATGGCATTATGTTGTTACTTTGATAGTTGTGGTGATGTTTTATTAAAATTTTGAGTTAATTACACTTAGGCCTCTGAAAATGCACAGTTCCCCAAAGAATTTTTGAAATTATACATTCAACCCTTCGAAAATTCTTCCCTTAACCCCAATACTTCCATTAGGGTTTGAACAATTGAAAATTCTGCTTTGCACCCGATACTTCCATTAGGGTTTGGACAAAAAATGCTAAAACTAACAAAACAAATTACCTATAATTTTCATTTAAAATTCCTATGTATATTTATAAAGGGATAAATGTAGTATACTTGTGTGGAGGAGGTTAACATCACAATATTTTTTCGGTTATAAATATAAAATTATTATATGAGAATGTTAAATGAGGGGTCAAATAAAAATTTATGTAATTTTTTGCTAACGTCAACATTTTTCGTCCAAACTCTAATGAAAGGAGGTTAGTGAATTTCCAAAGGGGGTGTATGTGTAATTTTGAAACTTCTTTGGGTGAAAGTGTACTTTTGCATTTTTAGAGGGGTCTATGTGTAATTAACCTTAAATTTTAATCAGAATTTTATGTGTAAGTGAATATTGATGCAGAATTCTACAGTTTTTGTTTATGTATGACTTCATTTTATAGTGTGTTTGATTTCTGTTTGTTTGTATAGTATGTGTTTCTGTTTCTATTTAACTATTTGACTATACGGGTTCAATTAAATTCATTAAGTTAATGAAGTTCATCGTGGTGAAGGTGTGCCTAACGACGAATTGGAAGCTTCATCAACCAGGGTGATTGGAGCTAGTGACTTGTTGATTGTGGGGCCAGGCGTTCTAGGACGCATAGTGGCTGAAATATGGCGAAAGGTACATTTGTCCCAGAAATTTGTCGGATCAACTTGTCTGCTGTCTATCTAATTAAATATTTAACGTGATATAATAGATGAAGATGAATGATTGTTGTATTGAAGATGTCTGGTTAGAGAACATTTATTGTTTGAGTTCTTGGTTGCAACAATTTTCTTGTACAATTTTTCGAATAATATCTGTTCTGCCATTGAGAAAGTTATTCAAGAATAGGCTATTCCTTTGAGCTTTTTACTGTTATAAGGGCTAAATGCCTTTTTGCAATTGTATTTTGTGCATGTGAAAGTGGATGTGTATTTTAACCAGATACAATGTGAATGTTTTGCTGGGACAGGAGCATCCAGGTTCTCAAGTTTATGGGCAGACCTTGACGACCGATCACCACGATGAGTTAATAAAATTGGGGATTAGCCCCTGTCTTAAGGGAACCCAGGTGACTCATAAGTTCCCTTATGTGATTTTCTGCGCTCCTCCATCCCGAAATTCAGATTATCCTGGTGAAGTCAGGTATTTCTAAGAATACATTCCCTACATAACCTCTTAAAGTATATCTATAGTTCATATCTTGATCTGCTATTAGCATGCCATATTTTTTGGGGCTTCCTGGGCAAGTATGCAGCAGAATAATTTTGTTTTCTTGGAAAAATTGACAGCTAATAATATGCCAGGAGTCACTTACGGCTACAGCCCTATAGATTTCGTTATTAAAGCTCTTGTCATATTAAATTGTGGTCTTGCTTGTTTGAAGCACTGTCCTATTGCTTATGTTTTTTGACAAGATGCGAGGTTCTTAATGGAAACTATGAAATACAGTTTCGTCCAAGGATTGAGCTTCATCATAGAGTAGGAAAGTGTAAAATGCATGAGAAGGTATTCCATGAATTACATGTGAAATTTTTTGCATCTTCAGTTTGAACACAAGGAAGCAAATGAAAGGGAATGGAGAGGAAGAGCAATGGATCATTTTTTTTTGGGGGGGCTTGAAAATCATGCTGTGGCATGAAAAGTGCATGTGGAAAATGTTTATGGTTGCAATAGGTTGAGATTTCCATACATCTTGCTTATAAAATGTTTCTGTTTACCATTTCTAGGGAAAAAAGGAGTTTCTGTTACTTTAATACTTTAATTTATGGATTAGATCGTAAAAGTGAATGCTCGTTCTTTTCACTATGTAAAATGCATAATCTAGGGAAGCTACTTTAAAATGGAATGGTGAAGGCTCTTTCCTGTTTACTTCAAGCTCTGCTAACTATGACTGCAGTGACAATGGATATTGTGACGAGGTACGTATCTCATCTGAAGTTCGACAACTTTCTTTTGGTAAACACTGTTTAATTTTTTTCTACTTACAACTTAAAGGAAGGTTTTCCCTGCTGGAAAACTAGCTAATTACATCCAAAGAAAACAAACCACTAATAGGGAGTGTTTTCAAACTTCTCCTTTTATAGAAGTGATTTTTGTAAAAAAGTTGGAAATTGTAATAGAATTAAAAGTGGGTAGTGTTTGTAGAAAAAGTAAAAAGCAGATAAAAACTAAATTTGATTGTGTTTGGAGAAAAATCACTTCTAAAATAAATTTAATTGATTACAGACCATTTTGTCGGTATGTGTTAAATAGATACTATCTTTTTGCATATTGTTTCACTTGTTTTTTGTCAATAATAATTCTTTTCCAACAAAAATAATAAATTTTATTTGGATTAGTATATTCATATTTATTTTTTAAAAATATTACAAAAAATGTTTTAATCAAATAATAATATGTGAACAAAATAATATAATTAGATGATATAACAATAAAATATAAAATTTTAAAATATTAAATATGTGAAAGTATAAATTTGATTATGCTAAGTTATTCAAATTATTTGAAAACTCCAGTATCAACTTTAGATATACAATTTTAAAAATAAATTAAAAATGATAAAGTTGAAAAATTATTATATTAAGCGTAAATTAGTCAAAATAAAGTTGGATTTTATTTACATAAAAGCCAAAGCAGTTAGAAGCACCCCAAGGTGCTTCTAGCTTTTGGCCTAAAAGCGCTTTCCTTAGTTGTTTCAAAAGCAGAAGTCGATATCCCAAATACTTTTAAAGTGTTTTTTGAGAGCCAAAAGCTGAAAAGTGTTTTTCTAAAGCGCTCGCAAACACTCCCTTAGTATGGGTACATGAAATGCTTATGTTCTCTTCAATCTGAAACTTCCATTGTTACACTATTGATTATTGATGAGTTCTTCTTTGCTTTACAGGACACTCCAGTAGTACCAGTTGGGAGGAGCCCTAGGACAGATAAATTGCTTAATGTGGAGAAAGTAGTGTTGGAGGCTGACAGTTGCATTCTTAGATTGGCTGGGCTTTACATATCCTTTTTGTATCAAAACTGATCTCTGACAGACACTTTCAAGTTGGAAATGATTCAGATGAACACATTTCCTTAACTTGCAGTACAAAGCAGATAGAGGTGCCCATACATACTGGTTGAAGCAAGGCAGTGTTGATATTCGGCCTGATCACATCCTTAATCTAATACATTATGAGGTGATGCTTGCTACTAGATTCACTAACCTCTTCTGCCCCCCCTCTGTATCTAAATATAAATTACCTTATCATTGCCATGCTTTATTACCTGGGAAATTTTTGTGATGATTGCTTATCTTGCTTATTAATATGCAAATCGAATTAATGCAACGGTTTGTTAATTATCCAGGATGCAGCTTCACTTGCAATTACCATCTTAAAAAGGAAACTCCATGGTCGGATCTTTCTTGGCTGTGATAATAACCCTTTATCCAGGCAGGAAGTGATGGAATTGGTTAACAAAAGTGGAAAATATAATCAGAAATTCGAGGGTTTTACGGGTTAGGTTTCCTTGTTTAGGATTATAAGTAATTTGAACTTTGAGTAACTTTGGTAAAGTTCTCACATGAACTCCCTGTTCCAACTTATTTTTACAGGAACAACTGGTCCTCTGGGCAAGAAGTTAAATAACTCAAAAACTCGTGCAGAGCTGGGATGGGAGCCAAAATATCCCAGCTTTGCTCAGTTCCTTGAGGCTCTTTGAGAAACTTTGTGCGATCAACCTCATTGCCTGAGATGTTTTTGAAGCAAGTGGCAACTAATCATCCAATCATACCCGAAGTATTCCCTCAGACGGCCTTATTATCTTTGCCTCAGTACGATGATTAGAGATGCGCAGGTATGATCAATGATCCCTCATTCATTGAGAGAATTGTTTGCACTAATTCATACACTGTCCATGATTTAGCATTCTGGATTTGCATAACCCTTAATGATATAATTGAAATTCTTGACCTCAAAACTACACAAACACAAGCAGTCAGGGGCAGAGACGCTACATGGAATTTCAATAATGCAACTGAATAGCATTTTTTGGGTAAACTTGTAGCTTCTTTTATTCAAGAAGGTGCTTCTGTTGTTTCTGTTCTCATTTGTTCATGCTTGTTAGATGATTTAACTATCAGAATCTGCAAACTAGCAAAATATGCAAAGCTTTGGAAAAACATTTGAGTCATTGAAAACTTGAATTTGATTGCTAGCATGTGGAGCCACACATCTTTTGAAGTCAGTCTTCATGCAATTTCCATCCCCTCTACAGTAAGTGACAATCACTATGTGTAATCAACTGCCCAAACTGCACTTTATATTTGTCTTTGACTCGATGGGATAAATTGATGTGGGAAAAATTTACATTTAGATATGGAATGGAGTTATTAATAATAATCGTATTGTGTTTATATTCAATGATAGGTACGAGTATGGTGAAAGATCTTTGATCACATTTTGATGACACCCGACGTACACCATTGTGTAATTCATTCGCTTCCCGCTTTAAATTATAATTTAGTTTAAATATATTTTTAAATTTTCAAAAGCAACACATGTCAAGCAGGCATTGTCTACAGTAATATGTGACACTAAAGTGTAACTTAAAAATCCCTACTGCATAAGTAAGATATTTAATTTACTTTGAACAAATTGAGCAGTTGCACAAATTGCAGAAAGCCCTTTTGCGATCCGGGTGGCTGGACTGTCTAGTTTGCTTTTGTTGTTGGGATTCAACTGTATCTAATGGGCCTGTGATTGAATTTCTCAGGAGTGAGGCCCAACTACTGTGGGCCGGCCCACGGATTGTGGAAACTTATGTGGCACATGGATCAGTCTTTGCTGATTGTAGGTTTATTTATGGTTAAATTGTAATCTAGCTACTTGTGACATATGTTATGGAAAATAGACAAATAAAAATAAAATAATAATTTACTCCCTTCATATTTAAAAAAGGTACAAAATACCTCCTTCACACCAGTGGTGTTGTGCATGCGCAAATTTTTCTTTTTATTTTTGTCTTTGTTTTACAACCATTAGATGTTGTATAATATAGATTAATAGTTCATATTTTATTTTGGATAAATTGCATAAAACCCCCCTATGTTTTTAAAATTTCGCTAAAAACCCCCCTGTGTTAAAAAAATAGGCAAAAAAATCCCTGTGTTTTTCAAAATGTTGCATACTCTCTCCTTCCGTTAAATAAGTCTTAACGACGTTAAATTTTGGTTGATTTGACCGTTATACCTTTTTATAACAACCGTTGATCTTTGTATGTAAAAAATGAACGGTCCAAATTTTAAGTAATTTAAATATTTTTTACTTATTTATATATACATTATATATAATATATAAGATATATAAGATATATAATATATATATATATCTTATATATCTTATATATATATATATATAATATATATATATATATATATATACGAGGGCGACGGCCGCTGTGTAGGCGGCTGTCGTCGCCTCCCAGATTGAGTGACGGCAACGGCGACATCGCCTAGAATAGCCCTGGTGACGTCGCCGTCGCCTGTGCACAAGGGGCGCCGACGTGGGCCCCCGCAAAAGGGGGTGACCTCACGTCGCCCCATCTCCAGGGGGCGAAATCGCCCCTAATCGCAGGTTCTGGGCGACGGAGGTGGGCTTCCGTCGCCTAGTCTTCTTCTCCGTCGACGACTTGGTCTTCTTCTCCGTCGGCGACGAGTCGCGGACGGAGAAGATTGTCCAATTATTAAAAAAAAAAAAAATTTGACCGCCGCCCCCTCGCCTTGGGGATGCCTAGGTTCTGGGCGACGGAGGCCCAGTCTTCTTCTTCTTCGTCGCCCAGTCTTCTTCTCCGGCGGCGACGAGTCGTCGCCAGAGAAGAAGAAGAAGATAAAAAAAATATATATATATATATATATATATACATGAAATATTTAATTTAAATGTATTTTAATATAATTATTTTATATAATATAAAACAATTCATAACTTAATTAGTACATTTAAATAATAAAATATTATTTAAATAAATACTAATTTATATTTAATTAGTATATTTTATAAATTAAAATTAAAATATAATTTAAATTAAATAATAATTTAATTTAATTAATAAATATATATATATAAGTGATTTTGATTTATATTTATATAAATTTTTAATTGAAGGATTGAAATTTAAAATATGTGCACATTATCAAATAAAAGGGATAAATTGGACATTTTGCCCACTTAAAAAATCTCAAAATCAATGAAAAATAAAGACAACTTGCAGAAGTAGAGAGTGTGGCTCACTCTCTATTAGTTTTTAACGGAGAGGAGGTATTTTGCTGTATTTTAGATAACAAAGGGGGTTTTTTGCCTATATAAATATATATGGGATTCGCACTATTTTCCTAAAATACAGGGGGGTGTTATGCAATTTACCCTTTTATTTTTAATAATCTACGGTCTAGATCATATATTAATGATTGAGATTTACTCTCATATATATAATTTATATATAAAATTTATAAAATACAAAATCTTCTTTTTTTTTTATTAAAAAAAAGAAAAGAAAAATTGATCATCTTCCTCCACACCCTCCACCACCACCACCCCTCTCTCCCTCGCCTCGGTTGTTGCCTCCACTTCCATTTCCATCTCTCTGCCTCTATCTCCTCGTCTGTCCCGCTGCCTCTCCTCCTCCCCCACCCCACCCTTTCCCCTACCCTGGATCAATTATTTTTTTATTATAAAAAAAGAAAAATAACGGAAAAAATATTTTTTAAATAAATTAACTTTTTTGTTACGAGTCGCGGTCTCAAACCGCGACTTGATATTTTATTTTTATTTTTTTTAATTTTTCAGCGGAAAAAAGCATTTAAACTTTTTTTATTGGAGTCGCGGTTTGAGGTCATTTTTTAAAATTTTTTTTATAACTAATTTTTTTGCAGAATAATTAATTTAAAAAAATACAAACAATAATTAATAACGAATAAACGAAATATTATAAATATTATTACAAATATTATAATAAAAAAGTAAATATTAAAAATGCCCCCCTGTCCCACAATTACGTCTGTGTCGTTGACGTCGAGGTCTTCTTATTTCTTCGCCCATATTTTGTATTAGCTCATTTTTTTCATCATTATCATTACCACCGGAATTAATATGCAACCCACTTGATGATGCTGCAGAACTGGACTTCACATTATCACGATATGCACTAAATGATGAAAATGGAACTGGTGAAATGTTATATTCGGGTGCATATGGTTGGTTAATACCAAGGCCAATGTCAAGATCTACATGTGAAGAATAAGCTTCTGCATGACTTGGCATGTATGAAGTCGATTGAAACCAATTATCTTGTGACGGTTGAGGCACATAGTAATCCTGAGGCGGTTGAGGCACATAGTAATTCTGAGGCGGTTGAGGCGTATATGCTGTTGAAGGACCAGCTATATCCACCCCAATATCACCACGTTCAACTGAACCAATAGACATTTGGCTAGAACTTCTCATTTGTTTGTAGGATGTGGCGGAAGCAGTATCTGATGGTGTTGCAGTTTGTTGTGGCTGATGTGTTATGACTTCAGCGATAATTTGTACTTCGTGTTCAAGTTGGGCCACTAATTGGCGATACCCTTCAACATCTGCTGGTTTAGATTAAAAAAGTGTTTGAAGAGTATTTACCTATTGAGTCTGAAAAAATATAAAAATATAATGAATTTTAATAAAAATTATTTTTAAAAATAAAGTATATAAAATAAACATGTGATATTATGTAATATACCAAAATCTGCAAAACTGGTGCATCGCCAGGTTGGTATCCGCTTTCCACACGTCTACCAGTAGACGACGAAACGAAATGACGTGTTATGTTGTTGTACCATTCCCAATATCCTCGATATGTATCTCTTCTGTTGGAAATGGGTTGTCTTTGTATTACCGTGTCATATCGTCTTTGTCATCTAGTGATGTAAAGTATATGCTGCAAAACCCAATCTGTGCCCGTACGATTGGAACGGGTGATCTTATGCAGGCTCATGTCCCGAGTATCTGGCTGATTTGGAATATTTTGCATCATCCCAAATTGGCGAAGGACCCGTTCGGGATGATGCATCTCCACTATTGTATAAAATATCAAGGGACATATTGATCTCTACAGTTGGGGGTTAAAATCCCCGGCGTAAGCCATAATGACATTTGATTCCATGTCATACGGCTGCCAGATAAACTGTAATAAATAAAATAATGCAAGTTAATATAATTTTATATGATCGAATATATGTAATTAAAGTAATGAATATAAGATACCTGATCATACTGCATCTCATCTAATCTGAAGGCAGGCTTGATAAGGGAATGCTCTTCAAAACAAAAGAAGAGCTAATAAAAGCGGTGCAAGATCACTCCATACGGCATGCACGTCGCGAGTATTATGTAACTGAGAGTTCAAAGACTAAGTGGAAAGTGCTCTGCAAGCACAATACAGAAGGTATATATATATATGTATATATATATTATGTATATTATATATATATATATATTATATATCGCGTCTTACAAGCATACATCATTACTTAATTGATTGAATTTTTTTTTTTTTTTTGGCAGAGCAGCGGTGTAGATGGGAGCTTCTAGGTGGTAAATAAAAAATTTTGTCTAACCGTGTATAAGGGGACACATACATGTGTTCTGAATAATTGTAACATGGTAATATAAACAGGGTTTATATTGCTTCCTTGCATTTAAGACACGTGAAATGCAACCCCTCCTATGGAATAAAACATGTCATTCAGAATGTGAAGGACCAAACAGGGTATGATGTACCATACCAAAATGGCACCACGTTCAAAAGCTACCTAAATATTTGGGAGCTATCCAAAAATATAATCCAGGAACTATTGTTGAATGGAAACACAAAGCCTTCCAGCAGTCAACTGGTTCTTATGTGATGGGATATGTCTTCTAGGCTTTCAAACCGTGTATTGATGGGTTCCAGTTCTATTATTAGTGTAGATGGCACCCATTTATACACAAAATATAAGCACAAACTGTTAATTGCAGCTGCCATGGATGGGATTCAACAGGTACTGCCTCTCGCATTTGCAATAGTCGATGAAGAAACTTATCCATCTTGGAAGTGGTTTCTTCAATAATTGAGTCGACATGTTATAAGAGGGCGGCGTGGGATGTGCTTTATTTCTGACCGTCTTGGCGGACTCATTAAAGCAATTCGTGAAGGTCCGGACTTTGTGTCACCACATGGCGTGCACCGGTATTGCTTATGACATGTGTGTTCCAATTTTAACAGTACTATTAAAAATGTGGTATTGTAGGATCTTTGTTGGCAAGCTGGCTCAGAATATCTTAAGAAAGTTCAACCGCATTATGGAAGAGATAAAGAAGCAAAATATCAAAGCGTTTGCATACTTAGACCAAATTAATAAGGAAAAATGGACAGCTTCTCATGATGGTGGATGGCGATGCGGTATTTTGACGATCAACATGTCAGAATGCATTAATGGAGTTCTGAAGGGGGCTCGCCGCCTGCCGATAAGTGCACTAGTTGAAATTACTTTAGAACGTACTGTTCATTATTTTCGCGTGCGGGCAATTAAGGGTCATAAAATGTTACAAAACAACCAACTGTGGACGGATTTCGCATGCAAGATGTTCATATCTTGGCAACAAAAAAGCTATTGAGCACACGGTCACGAAATACAGTCACTTTCAACAGTCCGCGTCGGTCGTTACCAGGCGCCAGAATGGACATGGGATGAACACCCATGTTGTCAAAATTGCCAACCGAGAATGCTCATGCGGCAAGTGGAATCAATTTGGCATCCCTTGTTCTCACGCTCAAAAAGTATGCGGTGCATACAATATTAGTGTTGCATCAATGGTTAAGGATTATTATGATCTGATGGCTTACAACAACACCTATTCTAAGCATTTTGAGCCTGTGCAGTCGGAAGATTATTGGGATGACCCAAATTTTCAGTTGGTCCACGACCCTACTATCTGTATTTCCACACGTCCTGGTCGAAATCAAGCAACACGTATTCATAATGAGATGGATTGGCGGCAAACGCAAGCAAGGCAAGAAGCCCAACAACAAGGAGATTCTTCAATACAAGAAAATATGTTAGAGGAGGATTGTTGATAATACTTGTATTTTTTAATTAATACAATGTTTTAACATTATAATTTTTTGTGATTATTTAAATTTGTAATATTGCAATTTATATAAATATAATTAATACATAGAATATAAATTATAACATAAATTTATATAATTTAAATACGTTAAATATAAATTATTACATTAAATATAATTAATATATAAATATAATTTTTTTTTAAAAAAACCGAGTCGCGGACTGAAACCGCGACTCGGTATCGTGGATCGGAACAGCGACTCGGATTTAAAAAAAAATAAAAAAATGCCAAACCGCGACTCGGCAAAAAAAAAAGTAAAAAATATCGAGTCGTGGTTTGAGACCGCGACTCGTAACAAAAAAGTTAATTTATTTAAAAAAATATTTTTTCCGTTATTTTTCTTTTTTTTTGAGAATAAAAAAATAATTGATTCCCCCCACCCTTGTGTTCATTTGTGTGTGTATTTATAATTATAATTTATTTATTTGTAAAAATTATTTTATTGTTATCATTATTATTTTTATATATTGTATAAATGCAAACCATTGATTTAATTGAAATAAGTCTAAGCCATTGATTTACACATTAGTGTAAATCATTTATCTAAATTAGAAAAGAGATAAGCTATTGATTTGATTATCAAATCTACGATACACATTTAGGGCATAAAAGTTATTTTGTAAGAAAAAATTAAACAACATGGTAGATGCTGCGTTTCACACTGCATGACTTAAGGGGGTATTTTGCCCCTTTTTAACACTTTTCAGGGGGAGTAAATTGCTAATTTATTTTCACATAAGGGTGTTTTGCCATTTTTGTTTAACACAGGAGGATAAATTGCATTTGGGATGGTTATATTCTTATCTTCTGAGGTTTGGTGTAGATCCCCTATAGTTTGAATAATTACATCTAGCATCTCTGAAACTTGTTTCACCAACAAATAAATCTCTACGTTAGTCAACATTCACTGAATTTGATCAGAAAAATATTTATTTGATCTGCAATAAGTCATCAATAAGTTAATCAGCGTAAATATAGATATTCTTTTTTTTTATTAATATTAGCAAACTCTGTAAATTTTGACTAATGGGGGGACTCATTTGTTAGACGAAAGCAAATCTCAGGGGTATTAGATATAATTTTTCTAATTACAGGGGGTCTACATGTAATTATACCAAATTTTAGGGGATGAGAGTGTAGCTATCCCCTATTTATTTTGAATAATTTTTGACAAATAATTCTTTTTTTTTAACGAAACCCTAAAACTAGTTTTCTTTGGCTCAGGTATTATACTAAGTATTATAAATTAGTATGTGAGAAATCGTAATTCCGACATAAAATATGATTATATGAAAATAATTCTAATATGATCAATTTGCAAGAGGCTAAATTACACATTGCACCCTGAAAATAAAGGAGAAATTTTTTTACCCTAAAATTGTATTTTTCTTGGCATGCTACGCTAAGGTTGCATTTTGATTGAAGTATTTGAGATTATGGATTTTAAATTCTTCATAATAAACCCTCTGGATATATTTGGATAATTTTAAATGTAAAGGATTTTAAATTCTTCAATTTTAATTTTGAACTAAATTTTAATGGATATAAATGAATTTTATTTATTTTTTCAAATAGGGTCATTTGAAATCCTTTCTCTAAATACTTTCTTCAAATTCAAATACGTCCGTAAAGGAACTTTTCATGCCAAAGTACTCATCTAAGAGAAGTACAAAAGCATTACTATGTATATGTGTGTGTGTGCATGCTATTACTAAATAAGTGGAGAAGTGCACAATAGCAAGAAACATAACAAATAATATGAAGTAGAAAGAACAACAATATGGTTGGACGAAAAAATAAGGCAAAAGCTTCTTCTGCAAAGGGTGGAAAATTACGTAAATTAGAGAATGAAATGTTTTAGAAATGCAAAAGAAAACCTTCAAAATAAATGTTGGAAAAATTATTTCAGTTTAAAGTAATGAAACAACGTTTTGAAATATATACAATCGGATTTGAAATCAAAAGCAATTAAAGCCACGTTGGAACAAATAAAGATAACAGTTAGAAACGCAATTACGACGAGTAAATTAAATAGTAAACTTACAACGAGAATTGTATCGTAACAATTCTCAGTCCAATGGTAATCGTAAGAATTAACCAAATCGCATAATACACTGCTTGCTTGAAGAAAATATACGTCCCGTATCAGTAGTGCGCCGGGTGCTACGTAATTTCTCCCAGGATAAGACGGTTACAGTTCTTTCGGTTTTATCACTATACCGAAGAACACCTCGAACAAACACTCAAAAGCACGTTTAAAGAGAAACTTAAGAGCCAAATATTTGGAAAAACAAGAGAAGCCGAGAGAGAGAGAGAAATCTTGCTGTTGCTTTGTTGCTGTGTGTTTGAAATCATGAGGAAGCAAGCTATATATACACATTGCCAATCCTCACCTATTCTTTGCAGCAATTATAACCATAATGACAAGCATAAATCAAATTGAAACAGCCACATCCAGCTTTAAATTTCCTAAAAATGAAACAACTATTTTCAATCAGTTTCGATTTCATGTTTTTAAAACAAATAATGAAATTAGAAACTGAAATTGAAACTTAAAATCAGAATTTTATTTTTCAAAACTGAAACCAAATGGATGCTGCAAATATTTCTCTTTTCTTCTCATTTTCTCAACCAAATTTATGAATTTCATGTAATTCATTAAAATTACAACAATCCCCCACAAATCCATAGATTTGAACTCAAGTTTCTGTGACTTGCTTTCAACAATGGTATCTTCCGGTTTGAACCGTTGCCTAAGTTATCTAACGTCAGCTATCACCAGGTCAAATGGAACTATGCCTTGAATTTGAGCCTGTGAGTGTGACAGCGTCTGTTAGTAACAACAAGCCACCGGCTTTGTGTTGATCTTTAGGGTTGACACTATAGGCCATGTGTCCTGATCCTGTTCATGAATGTTTTCAGGAATAACCCAATTCCTTAGTTGCGGCCAAACAACTACATTCACTTAGCTGGGCGTCTCTAGAGATGCACTGCTATCATCTCGTCTAATAGACTTGACCCCATTCAGAGCTAAACTCTTACTATACTTGCAGTATCAGCACCTTCCAGAATTACAGGGGATAGACTCCAGATGCAAAGTATCAGTCTATTTTGGTGCTCTGACATACCCTACGACTTGTTAATACCACATTGAACCTTCTTTGTGGGATCTCCACTAAGTAGGTTGGGTTGCCATCGTAGTTATATCCTTGATGGGTTTTTAGTCCCATCCCCAATCTGGATTTATTTACTTGTGACAGATCCAATCCTTTCGTCAAAGGATCAACTACATTGTCCTTTGTTCCCACAAAGTCAATGCCAATTACTCTGTCTGACACTAATGCCCTTATAGACTTTAGTCTAACTTGGATGTGTCGTTTGGTCTTTTGGTTGTATTTACGACTTCTCACCTTTGCAATTGTGTTTGACTATCACAATGTACAGCAATAGGTGGAAGAGGCTGACTTACAATGGGAAGTTGCGATAACAACCCAAATAGCCATTCTGCCTCGGTACCAGTGGTATCCAACGCACATAACTCGGCTTTAAAAGTAGACCGGGTTATCAAAGTCTGTTTTGCAGACTTCCAGGAGACTGCGCCCCACCTAAGGTAAAAACATACCCTGAACACCCATTACTCCCGGAGTTTTTGGCTATCCAGCTAGCATCACTATATCCCTCAAGAACAGCAGGGAATCTGCCATAATGAATGGCTAGTGACACTGTGCCCTTCAGGTACCTTAGTACCCTATCCAAAGCACCCCAATGGGTTTTGTCAGGACAACTAGTATATCTAGCCAGCTTAGAGACAGAAAATGAAATATCTGGTCTCGTGTCATTTGCCAGATACTGTAAACTCCCAATAATTTGGGAATACCTTAGTTGTGCAACCGAAACACCACTTTCATTTTTAAATAAAGCTACAGAAGAATCATAAGGCGTTTTTGCAGTTCTACTGTTTTGATAACCAAATTTCTCAAGTATCTTCTCAACATAGTGAGATTGAGAAATGGCTATCCCATCAGTTGAACGAATCAACTTGATGCCAAGAATTACACCAGCCTCACCCATATCCTTCATTTCAAACTTATTCTTTAAAAATGGCTTGGTTTCAGTTATGATTTCTATACATGATCCTATTAACAGAATATCATCTACATACAGGCATAAAATAATTATTCTATCTCCTTTAACTTTGCAGTATATACACTTATCATTCTCATTTACAGTGAAGCCAAATGCAAGAATAGTTTGATCAAACTTTTCATGCCACTGTTTGGGTGCTTGTTTAAGTCCATAGAGGGACTTAACAAGTTTACAAACTTTGCGCTCGTTACCATGAGCTACAAATCCCTCAGGCTGATCCATGTATATTTCCTCCTCGAGTTCACCATACAAGAAGGCTATTTTCACATCCATCTGGTGAATCGAGAGGTTATACACCGAAACCAGTGCAATAAGCACCCGAATTGTAGTCAATTGAGCTACCGGAGAATAGGTATCGAAATAGTCTATTCCCTCCTTTTGTTTAAAACCCTTGGCCACCAATCTGGCTTTAAACTTATCGATAGATCCATCAGGTTTCAGTTTCTTCTTAAAGATCCATTTACACCCAATAGTAGTACACCCCAGAGGGAGATCGACTAGTACCCATGTTCCGTTAGAAACAACGGAGTCCATCTCACTTTTGACAGCTTCTTTCCACTGCTTAGCTTCCAAAGAAGCCATAGCATCTTTGAAAGTTACCGGATCGTCCTCGATATTGAAAGTGACAAAGTCATTTCCAAAATCCTTGACAACCCTAGCTCTCTTACTCCGTCTAGGTATATCTGACTCTTCATGAGTCAGACTAGCACTATTAGGATTAACCCCCACATTAGTCATCTTTTCCACATGTTCAGGAATAGACGTAGAGGTAAGTGAATCATCAAGTGAAACACTTGAAGGTATTTCTGTTTTCATAGGAAAAACATCTTCTAGGAATACAGCATCATGAAATTCAACTATTGTGTTGACCTCAATGCCTGGAATTTCTGATTTAATAACCAGAAATCTCAAAGCATAACTTGTCTCCACATAGCCCAAGAACACTGCATCAACAGTCTTAGGGCCCAATTTCTTTCGTTTGTGTTCTGGGACCAGCACTTTTGCTAGGCACCCCCACACTCGAAAGTATTTGAGGCTTGGTTTCCTACCTTTCCACAATTCGAAAGGAGTACTCGTATTGTGTTTCAGAGGGACTTTGTTCAGAATATGGCAAGCCGTATTCAAAGCCTCTCCCCACAAATACTTTGGTAACCCGGAGGTTAGTAGGAGACTGTTAATCATGTCTTTGAATGTTCTATTTTTCCGTTCAACTACTCCATTAGATGAAGGGGAATATGGAGGAGTCTCTTCATGAATAATGCCAGAAGTTTGACAATATTCAGTGAACTTACTCGACTCATACTCTCCTCCTCTATCGGACCTTAGTCTTTTAAGTTTCTTACCAGTTTGGGTTTCTGCTTCATTTTTAAACAAAATGAATTTATCTAAGGCTTCATCCTTATTTTTCATGAGAAACACATAACAGTATTTACTGCAATCATGTTTGTGGTCTCTAGTGAAAACCACATTGAACTCACAAATATCTGTGTGTACTAAATCAAGTATTCTGAATCCCTTTCAACTGACTGATAGGGTTTCCTAACTTGTTTAGCTTCTACACAGACTTGGCATTTGTGATCTCGTTCAATATTTTGACTAGGAATTAAATTTAAATTCATCATTCGTTTGATTGAATTAAAATTCAAATGACCTAACCTACTATGCCACAAAGTAGATGTTTCAACATTCAATATAATAGAATCAGATATAACATTTTTATTATTCTCAACTCGAATTTTAAACAAGCCATCGTCTAAATAACCTTTACCAACAAAAATACCAAATTTGCTGGATCACAACTTTATTAAATTTAAAAGCTAATTCATATCCTTCCCTAACTATTACAGAACCACTGATAATGTTTCTTCTGACAGTAGGAACATGATGAACTCTTTTTAACGACAGAATGCGCCCTGAAGGAAACTTCAAGTCCACGCTTCCTATCCCAAGTACTTCAGCAGTACTGGAGTTCCCCATGCTTACTGTCTTTCCAGTGATGGCCTGATAAGACATAAAGAGAGATTTATCAGCACAAACGTGCACATTCGCTCCAGTGTCAATCAACCAATCACAAGGATCGTAAATAGTTAGAAGTTCGGGTTGTATAGACACATACCCTTCCGTTGCTCCTGAGGTGCTAGCACCGCTAGAACCTCCCACAACCATGTTGACAACTGCCTGCCCAGTCTTGGCCTTTTTATTAGAACAAAGCTTGGCCCAGTGTCCAACCTGCCCACAGTTCCAGCATGGTTTGTTTGCTTTTGGTTTCTTATTTTTGGTGGTCTTGCCTTTATTAATGGCTTTTGAGTTCGAGTTAATCTTATTCACTCTCTGTTTCCCCACTATTAGATTGGCCCTGGGTTGATGCTCAACTGGCATCTTATGGGTCTGATTTCTATGCTCTTCCTCAATGCTGATAGCTATCATAAGATCATCCAGAGACAATCTCCCTTTCTGATGTTTGAGTGTCATGCCAAAATTTTCCCAGGATTTGGGAAATTTGTCCACTATGGACATGACCAGAAACTTCTCAGGAAGCTTCATCTCAGCATCAGCCAGAGCATGCTCAAGGTTGATAATCTCATGAGTCTGTTCAGCTATAGACCTATCCTCAACCATCTGATACCGCATGAACTTAGAAACAGAATACTTTTCGAGCCCTTGCTCTTCAGTATTATATTTCCGGTCCAACTCATCCCAAAGAGATTTGGCAGTATAGGAGTCGGAACAATAGACGTCGAAGAGCGTATTTGACAGGGCTGACAAAATCGCTCCTCGGCCTATTTGATCCCTCTCAGTCCACTGCGCTATCTCAGCAGTTTTAGGATCTGTATCAGTAGGCTCAGGTCTGGTCACCTGAATCACTGTTAAAAGTCCTTTCATCGTTAACCAAATCTTCATTCGTTATTGCCAACGTTTGAAAAATTGGCCCGAAAACTTATCCGGTAAACCGGTTAAGTCGACTTTTGGTGCGATCGGAATTGCAACAGAAATTGGCTCGGCCATTTTTAATATCTTAGGAAATTGAAAGTCGCGTTCAAAAAAACGAGTTTTCAAAACAACGTTTACAAACTGTTTTAAACGTTCCAACAAAAATCCGATTTTTCAAAACCTGTATATTT
>JACGWL010000167.1:0-12136 GCA_034509725.1 Sesamum angolense
ATTCACTGCTTGCGACATTGGGGTTCCAGGAGGGCCAACTTCCGGTCAGATACCTTGGTCTCCCACTTATTTCAGCACGGCTTTCTATCGCAGATTGTCAACCACTGCTTCAGAAGATTGACAGCCGCATCAAAGGATGGGAAGGAGTCTAGCTTTCCTTTGCTGGCCGGGTCCAACTTATCAAATCTGTTTTGATCTCCTTCGAAGTATACTGGGCTATGGCATTTATTTTGCCGGAGGGGATTATCAAATAGATGATAAAGCGATTACGTACTTTCCTTTGGAAAGGTAACTCTGCTAGTGGTTACCCAAAAGTGGCTTGGGACGCGGTATGCAGACCAACTGAGGAAGGTGGCCTCGGTATCAAAGACATTCTTGCCCTAAACCGAGCACTAATGAGTAAACACTTATGGGCAGTCATTAAACAGGACCGGACCTCTTTGTGGGTAGACTGGATCATCAAGGTTCGACTTCGGGACTGTTCGATTTGGACAGTTAAGGAAAACAAAGGAGCTTGGGGTTGGAGGAAAATGCTCTCACTTAGACATTATTTGATGTGTCATATCCACTATCGTGTTGGGGATGGGGACTCCATCTCACTTTGGCACGATCCGTGGCACCCGCTTGGACCTCTCATTTCTTGATTCCCCCGGGGACCTCAGTTGACCAGTACTGGACTTCTCGACAAGCTTTCAGTGGTTATTAAGGATGGGCAGTGGAATTGGCCCTTGATTACTGACATTGCATGTTTGGAAATCACTTACATGCTCCCCCCCATTTTGAAGGGCCCGGACAGAATCAATTGGAAGTCTAAGGATGGCTCCTTTAACACCTCGACAGCTTATGATCTCTTCCATCCACCAGGACCCAAGGTTGTCTGGTCCTTCTTTTGATGGGTTCCTTCAAATCCAAAGAACTGCTTTATCCTTTGGCTCGCTATCATGGTAAGATTGTCTACATTGGATAAACCATGGCTTCACCATATTGGAGGGTCTTGCATTCTGTGCCAGGATGGAGTACCTGAGACATATGATCACCTTTTCTTTTCATGCTCTTTTTCCCGCCGTTACTTTGCCTTTATCCGACATCAGATCCCACTTCCATGGCCCACCGGGATTGGCAACATGGTGTTGAATGGGCGTCATCCACATGGCGTGGAAAGCATGTGGTTAATGCAGCATTTCGATCTTTATTGGCTTCAATTGTCTACCACATATGGCAGGAACACAATGCAAGGCGATTCCAACAGCGTAGTAGACCACCCTCGATTGTGGGCAGGTTTGCTGTGGAGGAGATTGGACAGAGGATCATCAGTATCCCTTTAAGATATTATGTTTCCTCAATAGGTCTTTATAGATCTTGGCCTGTCGAGGGGTTTCCCAAATGACCTGTTTGTACTGAGTTCCCTTTTTACATTAATGCAACTTACCTTCAGTGAAAAAAAAAAAAAAAAACTGTCTTCGAATCTGATGAAACTTGACTCAGAGGTCTTAACCCATAATAGTGCGTGGTAAATTTGCTAAGTGAAATAAGAACTACAAGTTAGTAAAATACGTTAGCAAGCTTTCTTCAATAAAACCGTGCAAAATCGCTGAAATAAAAACTGTCTCCGAATCTGACGAAACTTGACCTAGAGTAGGTCTTAACCATAATAGTGCCTGGTAAATTTGCTAAGTGAAATAATAACTACAAGTTAGTAAATACGTAAGCAAACTTTCTTTTAAAACGTGCAAAAGCTGAAATAAAACTGTCTCCGAATCTGACGAAACTTGACCCAGAGGTAGGTCTTTAACCCATAATAGTGCGTGGTAAATTTGCTAAGTGAAATAATAACTACAAGTTAGTAAATACGTAAGCAAACTTTCTTTAATAAAACCGTGCAAAAGCTGAAATAAAAAAGTCTCGAATCTGACGAAACTTGACCAGAGGTAGGTCTTAACCCATAATAGTGCGTGGTAAATTTGCTAAGTGAAATAATAACTACAAGTTAGTAAGATACGTAAGCAAACTTTCTTTAATAAAACCGTGCAAAACGCTGAAATAAAACTGTCTCTGATCTGACGAAACTTGACCAGAGGTAGGTCTTAACCATATAGTGCGTGGTAAATTTGCTAAGTGAAATAATAAATACAAGTTAGTAAAATACGTACGCAAACTTTCTTTAATAAAACCGTGCAAAATCGCTGAAATAAAACTGCCTTCGAATTTAACGAAACTTAACAGAGGTAGGTCTTAACCCATAATAGTGCGTGGTAAATTTGCTATGTGAAATAAGAACTACAAGTTAGTAAAATACGTAAGCATAATTTCTTTAATAAAACCGTGCAAATCCCTGAAGTAAAAACTGTCTCCGAATCAGACGAAACTTGACTCAGAGGTAGGTATTAACCTATACTAGTGCGTAAATTTGCTCGAATTATAGACCGATTGCCTGATGTAAGGCTTTGTACAAAGCAATCACCAAGATTCTTGTGAAAAGACTACAGCGGGTGCTTCCTTTGATGATCGACTACTCGCAGAACGCCTTTGTTCCAGGAAGAAGTATTTCGGATAACATACTGTTAGCTCAAGAATTACTTGCCAGCTACAATCAAGCGAGGCTTCCAGCTCGGTGTATGCTTAAAGTGGATATTCAGAAAGCGTATGACTCGGTCGAGTGGGATTTTCTGTTGGAGATTCTGAGATTATTCAATTTTCCCCAGCAGTTTATTACACTCATTGAGCGATGTGTTTCGACAGCCTCATTTTCCATTTCGCTTAATGGTTCGATCTATGGATTCTTCAAAAGTAGTAGGGGGCTTCGACAGGGTGATCCCATCTCACCTTATCTATTCGTATTGGTGGTGGAAATCTAGAACACACTTATCAGACATCGAGTCCAACAAGCAACTCAATTCCAGTACCATTGGAAATGCAAAGAGCTTGGCCTCATTAATTTATGCTTCGCTGATGATGTTTTACTTTTCTGTAAAGCACATATTCCTTCTATTAAAGTACTAACTGATACTTTGAGTGAGTTTGCTATTTTGTCAGGTCTTAAAGTAAACCCATCAAAGAGCCAGATTATATTATCTCGTGCGGTGCAACAGGAACGGCAACAGATCCTGGAATATGTGGGATTCCAAGAAGGCTCACTGCCTGTCAAGTATTTAGGTATTCGTCTAACCTCTTCTAGACTAACATTAGTGGATTGCAGGCCCTTGATCGACAAGGTAGACACCAGATTAGCAGGTTGGCACCACCTAAATCTGTCGTATGCTGGACGCCTCCAACTCATTAAATTTGACCTTAGCACGTTGCACACATATTGGGCCTCGGTTCTTATCTTACCGAAGGGTGTTCTGGAGCTGCTATAGAAAAAAAAGATGAGAACCTTCCTTTGGCACGGATCAACAGGTTCTGGAAATGCGAAAGTGGCCTGGGATCAGCTATGCAAACCAAAAGCGGAAGGAGGTCTCGGCATTAGAAGTCTGATTACTACAAACCAGGCGCTGATTTTGAAGCAACTGTGGAGGATATTACAAAATGATGGAACATTGATATGGTGGATTGGATCCAGTAAAACAGACTCCGACACACAACAATTTGGACTTTCAATCGCACACAGGTTTGTGCAGCTGGAAGAAAATGCTCAAACTGAGACCTCTTCTTCAACGGGGTGTCGTCTACAAGGTAAGAGATGGTTCATCCTTTAATCTTTGGCAGGACATTTGGCATGACCGAGGACCACTATGCCTTAATTATCCACGAGGACCAGCAGTCACGGGGCTGCCTTTATCCTCTGCACTTTCCAGCGTGCTTCAGCGAAACAGATGGAGTTGGCCAGGTACGACAGACGCCGACATTGCTGAAATTATGTCCCTCCCTCCAACATACCCTTCAGCAACAGACACAATTTGTTGGAGAAGCACCTCTGGTACTTACACTATTAAATCAGCTATCCTACTCATCCAGCCGTCCACCCACGGGTTCATTGGCATGGTTTTCTTCAAGGCAAATTTAAGATTGCTAGACATGGGTTTATTCTTTGGTTGGCCATTTTGGAAAAGCTCTCTGCCATGGATAAGCCGTGGGTCCAGGGGGAATCAAATGGTTGTGTGCTTTGTGGAGGACAGTTCATTGAGTATGATCACTTATTTTTTAAATGTTGGTACTCTAAAAGATGCTTGACTATTTTGAAGAACGAGATTAAGTTTCAATGGCCATATGAAGAATGGCAACGGGGCATTACTTGGGCGAGCAAAAGATGGAGAGGCAATCATCTAGTTAATGTGGCACTACGAGCAACGTTAGCGGCATTGGTATACCCCGTCTTGGGCTGAAAGGAATAACAGAATATTTACAGCGACGTCATCATCAGCAGAAATCACTTCCAAGAAAGTATTAGAGGATGTTAGAATGCGGATTATGGTCGCCGATATTTCTCTTAGCTTACAAGCTAGAAATCTGTATAGAATTTGGAATTTACCTTGGCCATTATAGCAATAGGCATACCTTGTAAGACCATAAACTTTTAATTTTTTTACTGCAATTTACCTGTTCCCAAAAAAAAAAAAATTGCTCAGGGAAATAAGGAATACAAGTTAGTAAAATACGTAAGCAAAATTTCTTTAATAAAATCGTGCAAAGTCGCTGAAAATAAAGCTGTTTCCGAATCTGACGAAATTTGACCCAGAGGTAGGTTTTAACCCATGATAGTGCATGGTAAATTTGCTAAGTGAAATAAGAACTACAAGTTTGTGAAATACGTAAGCAAACTTTGTTTAATAAAATCATGCAAAATCGCTGAAATAAAAACTATCTCCGAATATGACGAAATTTGACCCAGAGGTAGGTTTTTAACCCATGATAGTTCGTGGTAAAATTTGCTAAGTGGAATAAGAAATACAAGTTAGTAAAATACGTAAGTAAGCTTTCTTTAATAAAAACCATGCTCAATCCTGAAATAAAAATGTCTTCGAATCTAACGAAACTTGACTCAGAGGTAGGTCTTAACCCATAATAGTGCGTGGTAAATTTGCTAAGTGAAATAAGAACTACAAGTTAGTAAAATACGTAAGCAAACTTTCTTTAATAAAACGTGCAAAACGCTGAAATAAAAACTGTCTCCGAATCTGACGAAACTTGACCAAAGGTAGGCCTTAACCATAATAGTGCGTGGTATATTAAAGCAAACTTTCTTTAATAAAACGTGCAAAAGCTGAAATAAAAACTGTCTCAAATCTGACGAAACTTGACCCAGAGGTAGGTTTTAACCCATAATAGTGCGTGGTAAATTTGCTAAGTGAAATAATAACTACAAGTTAGTAAATATGTAAGCAAACTTTCTTTTAATAAAATTGCAAAACGCTGAAATAAAAACTGTCTCCGAATCTGACGAAATTTGACCCAGAGGTAGGTCTTAACCCATAATAGTGCGTGGTAAATTTGCTAAGTGAAATAATAACTACAAGTTAGTAAATAGTAAGCAAACTTTCTTTAATAAAACGTGCAAAAGCTGAAATAAAAACTGTCTCCGAATCTGACGAAACTTGACCCAGAGGTAGGTCTTAACCCATAATAGTGCGTGGTAAATTTGCTAAGTGAAATAATAACTACAAGTTAGTAAGATAGTAAGCAAACTTTCTTTAATAAAACCGTGCAAAAGCTGAAATAAAACTGTCTCCGAATCTGACGAAACTTGACCCAGAGGTAGGTCTTAACCCATAATAGTGCGTGGTAAATTTGCTAAGTGAAATAATAACTACAAGTTAGTAAAATATAAGCAAACTTTCTTTAATAAAACCGTGCAAAAGCTGAAATAAAAACTGTCTCCGAATCTGACGAAACTTGACCCAGAGGTAGGTCTTAACCCATAATAGTGCGTGGTAAATTTGCTAAGTGAAATAATAACTACAAGTTAGTAAGATAAAGCAAACTTTCTTTAATAAAACCGTGCAAAACAGCTGAAATAAAAACTGTCTCCGAATCTGACGAAACTTGACCAGAGTAGGTCTTAACCCATAATAGTGCGTGGTAAATTTGCTAAGTGAAATAATAACTACAAGTTAGTAAGATACGTAAGCAAACTTTCTTTAATAAAACCGTGCAAAACGCTGAAATAAAAACTGTCTCCGAATCTGACGAAACTTGACCCAGAGGTAGGTTTTAACCCATAATAGTGCGTGGTAAATTAAGCAAACTGTGCAAACGCTGAATAAAAACTGTCTCCGAATCTGACGAAACTTGACCCAGATAGGTCTTAACCCATAATAGTGCGTGGTAAATTGCTAAGTGAAATAATAACTACAAGTTAGTAAATATAAAGCAAACTTTCTTTAATAAAATCGTGCAAAACTGAAATAAAAACTGTCTCGAATCTGACGAAACTTGACCCAGAGGTAGGTCTTAACCCATAATAGTGCGTGGTAAATTTGCTAAGTGAAATAATAAATACAAGTTAGTAAAATACGTAAGCAAACTTTCTTTAATAAAACCGTGCAAAACGCTGAAATAAAAACTGTCTCCGAATCTGACGAAACTTGACCCAGAGGTAGGTCTTAACCATAATAGTGCGTGGTAAATTTGCTAAGTGAAATAATAACTACAAGTTAGTAAAATACGTAAGCAAACTTTCTTTAATAAAACCGTGCAAAATCGCTGAAATAAAAACTGTCTCCGAATCTGACGAAACTTGACCCAGAGGTAGGTCTTAATAATAGTGCGTGGTAAAAGCAAACTTTCTTTAATAAAATTGCAAAGGAAATAAAAATCTCAATCTGACGAAACTTGACCCAGAGGTAGGTTTAACCCATAATAGTGCGTGGTAAATTTGCTAAGTGAAATAATAACTACAAGTTAGTAATAGTAAGCAAACTTTCTTTAATAAAACGTGCAAAAAGCTGAAATAAAAAATCTCCGAATCTGACGAAACTTGACCCAGAGGTAGGTCTTAACCATAATAGTGCGTGGTAAATTTGCTAAGTGAAATAATAACTACAAGTTAGTAAAAATACGTAAGCAAACTTTCTTTAATAAAACGTGCAAAACGCTGAAATAAAAACTGTCTCCGAATCTGACGAAACTTGACCCAGAGGTAGGTCTTTACCATAATAGTGCGTGGTAAATTTGCTAAGTGAAATAATAACTACAAGTTAGTAAAATAGGTAAGCAAACTTTCTTTAATAAAACGTGCAAAATGCTGAAAAAAAACTGTCTCCGAATCTGACGAAACTTGACCCAGAGGTAGGTCTTAACATAATAGTGCGTGGTAAATTTGCTAAGTGAAATAATAACTACAAGTTAGTAAGATAATAAGCAAACTTTCTTTAATAAAACCGTGCAAAAGCTGAAATAAAAACTGTCTCCGAATCTGACGAAACTTGACTTAGGTCTTAACCATAATAGTGCGTGGTACAAAACTTTCTTTAAAAAACGTGCAAAAGCTGAAATAAAACTGTTCTCAATCTGACGAAACTTGACCCAGAGGTAGGTCTTAACCCATAATAGTGCGTGGTAAATTGCTAAGTGAAATAAAACTAAGTTAGTAAATAGTAAGCAAACTTTCTTTAATAAAACGTGCAAAAGCTGAAATAAAAACTGTCTCCGAATCTGACGAAACTTGACCCAGAGGTAGGTCTTAACCCATAATAGTGCGTGGTAAATTTGCTAAGTGAATAATAACTACAAGTTAGTAAGATAGTAAGCAAACTTTCTTTAATAAAACGTGCAAAAGCTGAAATAAAAACTGTCTCCGAATCTGACGAAACTTGACCCAGAGGTAGGTCTTTACCATAATAGTGCGTGGTAAATTTGCTAAGTGAAATAATAAACTACAAGTTAGTAAGATAGTAAGCAAACTTTCTTTAATAAAACGTGCAAAATGCTGAAATAAAAACTGTCTCCGAATCTGACGAAACTTGACCCAGAGGTAGGTCTTAACCCATAATAGTGCGTGGTAAATTTGCTAAGTGAAATAATAACTACAAGTTAGTAAGATATAAGCAAACTTTCTTTAATAAAACCGTGCAAAAGCTGAAATAAAAACTGTCTCCGAATCTGACGAAACTTGACCCAGAGGTAGGTCTTAACCATAATAGTGCGTGGTAAATTTGCTAAGTGAAATAAACTACAAGTTAGTAAGATATAAGCAAACTTTCTTTAATAAAACCGTGCAAAACGCTGAAATAAAAACTGTCTCCGAATCTGACGAAACTTGACCCAGAGGTAGGTCTTAACCCATAATAGTGCGTGGTAAATTTGCTAAGTGAAATAATAACTACAAGTTAGTAAGATACGTAAGCAAACTTTCTTTAATAAAACCGTGCAAAATCGCTGAAAATAAAAACTGTCTCCGAATCAGACGAAACTTGATTCAGAGGTAGGTTAAACTAAATAGAAATTAAGCAAACTTTCTTTTAAATAAAATCGTGCAAAATCGCTTAAAACTGTCTCGAATCTGATGAAATTTTGACGCAGAGGTAAGGTTTTAACCATGATAGTGCGTGGTAATATGTGCTATTAGTGATTAATATGAACCTACACAGCTAGTTGTGAAAATTAACTTAGCAATATCATTTTTGTGTATATGTATCAATATCATTTGAGGCAAAATCTGTAATCAGATAATTAAATATTCGTTTATTCTATGCGAGGTTAATTGTCGCAACAATATTATGCACAAGGACCCATCTGTAAGCTTTCATTTGGTTAGTCAATTTTATTAGAACTCATGATGAATGTTCTCGATAGGGTACCAGAATATTTTGCATATAGGCATGGAATAATAGGGAGACAATTAAATTCAAAGGTCTAGAATATACATTATTTATACGCCACACTTGTACTCATATTATTCCACTCACAACACTGAATTAGACATCAAAATTCCATGAGAATTATATGATACACACTGTCTCCGGAGAGCAATCAGCATCGCGAAAACTGAACTCGGAGGAACGTACTCTTAATCCATAATCAATGTGCGCTCACTAATTATATGTGACACCTTTATCTCACTCTGAGCGAAACACTCAAGAAATACAAGTTACGTTTACAAAATATAAATGAGCAGAAAAACAATTCCTTTATTCATTTACAGATCAGTTGAATGCAAAAGTTATCTACTGATTAAAAAACTTGAGGTATCATATAATCTGAGGAGCGGAAAGTTGAGACGTCCATGAGGTACAGGTCTTAACCCATAAATCTTTACCACATAACGTATGGATTAATTTTGATTAATTTCATCCATGAAAATAAATAACAATTACAAGATTAAAAGATCACAAATAAATGAAGCAAATAGATTATCTATTAATAAAATCCGTGTCAGAGAACCCTCGCTCGCAAAAAAGGAAATAAAAAACTTCCACTTCACTAATATCTGACTGACACACATGGTATGATTCGAAGAGAGAGTATTGATTTTAAGCAATGAAATAGTTAAACCCAGCTTTCGTGGGCAATCAAAGTTGTTAATGCCTGAAGCTGAAAGACAATAGAATAATCACAACCCTGCTTTACGTAAATAGATATAACTGTAAGCAAACTTTTCGGTATTAAATAAAAGATTCATTGCAGCAAATATTGTAGCTGAAATGTACAATTGTCTTATCGAGAGAATCATAAACCGAAACTTATGGACACTCACAGAGGTATGTCTAACCACAGTAATAAGTGTCCAGCGTGGTATAACAGGTTTGTGCTCCACTATCAATGAAATATAGGTTAACTTATCATATGTTAGTTAATTATTATGGAACGCATTTAACATTAAGGCCAAATAAAGATCTCATATAACTTATCTTGTACAAATAAACAATCAGTTTGCGCAACATTAATGCACGCTAGAAATAAAAACTTTAAACTCTGATTACTACAAGATCTAAAGTTCATACGAAAACTGCACACGCATACGATGGTATAAGATATATTTCACCTTAACCCATAAATAGTCGCGATGAGTCAAATGTTGTCTAATAGTTAAATTTAAAAGAGGATTGGACAGGACAATAAAGAACGGTTACTAACACAAGTTTACACACGCGGAAAACATGAACCACTCAAGGGGAATACCAGGATTTATACTCTAAAGAAAGAAGATTGAGCTGAGCATATTTGAATAAAAAATTGTCTATACCCCAGCAATCTCTCGCGACTAAAGAGGATGAACCAGTAGGTAGCTCTTAACCCATAATACTCCCGTGTAAATTTGTCAAGTGAAATAATAACTACAAGTTAAGTAAAATCGTAAGCAACTTTCTTTAATAAAACGTGCAAAAACGCTGAAATAAAAACTGTCTCCGAATCTGACGAAACTTGACCAGAGGTAGGTCTTAACCATAATAGTGCGTGTAAATTTGCTAAGTGAAATAATAACTACAAGTTAGTAAAATAGTAAGCAAACTTTCTTTAATAAAACCGTGCAAAATCGCTGAAATAAAAAACTGTCTCCGAATCTGACGAAACTTGACCAGAGGTAGGTCTTAACCCATAATAGTGCGTGGTAAATTTGCTAAGTGAAATAATAACTACAAGTTAGTAAAATACGAAGCAAACTTTCTTTAATAAAACCGTGCAAACGCTGAAAAAAAAACTGTCTCCGAATCTGACGAAACTTGACCAGAGGTAGGTCTTTAACCCATATAGTGCGTGGTAAATTTGCTAAGTGAAATAAAACTACAAAGTTAGTAAATACGTAAGCAAACTTTCTTTATAAAATCCGTGCAAAATCGCTGAAATAAAAACTGTCTCCGAATCTGACGAAACTTGACCCAGAGGTAGGTCTTAACCCATAATAGTGCGTGGTAAATTAAACTATTAATAAAACGTGCAAATCGCTAAGTAAAACTGTCTCGAATCTGACGAAACTTGACCCAGAGGGTAGGTCTTAACCCATAATAGTGCGTGGTAAATTTGCTAAGTGAAATAGGAACTACAAGTAAATACTTAAGCAACTTTCTTAATAAAACGTGCAAAATCGCTGAAATAAAACTGTCTCGAATCTGACGAAACTTGACCCAGAGGTAAGGTCTTTAACCCAAATAGTCGTGGTAAATTTGCTAAGTGAAAAAGAACTACAAGTTAGTAAAATACGTAAGCAAACTTTCTTTAATAAAACCGTGCAAAATCGCTGAAAAAAAAATGTCTTCGAATCTGACGAAACTTGACCAGAGGTAGGTCTTAACCATAATAGTGCGTGGTAAATTTGCTAAGTGAAATAA
Source organism: Sesamum angolense (assembly GCA_034509725.1). Classification (NCBI taxonomy): domain Eukaryota; kingdom Viridiplantae; phylum Streptophyta; class Magnoliopsida; order Lamiales; family Pedaliaceae; genus Sesamum; species Sesamum angolense. The sequence continues at coordinate 11,205 of JACGWL010000167.1, forward strand.
GAACTACAAGTTAGTAAAATACGTAAGCAAACTTTCTTTAAAAACCGTGCAAAATCGCTGAAATAAAACTGTCTCCGAATCTGACGAAACTTGACCAGAGGTAGGTCTTAACCCATAATAGTGCGTGGTAAATTTGCTAAGTGAAATAATAACTACAAGTTAGTAAAATAATAAGCAAACTTTCTTTAATAAAACCGTGCAAATCGCTGAAATAAAAACTGTCTCTAATCTGACGAAACTTGACCCAGAGGTAGGTCTTAACCCATAATAGTGCGTGGTAAATTTGCTAAGTGAAATAATAACTACAAGTTAGTAAAATAAAAGCAAACTTTCTTTAATAAAACCGTGCAAAAGCTGAAATAAAAACTGTCTCCGAATCTGACGAAACTTGACCCAGAGGTAGGTCTTAACCATAATAGTGCGTGGTAAATTTGCTAGTGAAATAATAACTACAAGTTAGTAAAATAGTAAGCAAACTTTCTTTAATAAAACCGTGCAAAAGCTGAAATAAAAACTGTCTCCGAATCTGACGAAAACTTGACCAGAGGTAGGTCTTAACCCATAATAGTGCGTGGTAAATTTGCTAAGTGAAATAATAACTACAAGTTAGTAAAATAGAAGCAAACTTTCTTTAATAAAACCGTGCAAAACGCTGAAATAAAAACTGTCTCCGAATCTGACGAAACTTGACCCAGAGGTAGGTCTTAACCCATAATAGTGCGTGGTAAATTTGCTAAGTGAAATAATAACTACAAGTTAGTAAATAATAAGCAAACTTTCTTTAATAAAACCGTGCAAAACTGAAATAAAAACTGTCTCCGAATCTGACGAAACTTGACCCAGAGGTAGGTCTTAACCCATAATAGTGCGTGGTAAATTTGTAAAGTGAAATAATAACTACAAGTTAGTAAAATACGTAGCAAACTTTCCTT
>JACGWL010000168.1:0-5000 GCA_034509725.1 Sesamum angolense
TTGCATCATCCCAAACTGGCGAAGGACCCGTTCGGGATGATGCATCTCCACTATTGCATAAAAGATCAAGGGACATATTGATCTCCACAGCTGGGGGTTAAAATCCCTGCGTAAGCCATAATGACATTTGATTCCATGTCATACGGCTGCCAGATAAACTGTAATAAATAAAATAATGCAAGTTAATGTCATTTTATATGATCGAATATATGTAATTAAAGTTATGAATATAAAATACCTGATCATATTGCATCTCATCTAATATATCTCTAATGACCCGGACAGTTGTTCGCACTGTCCGGGTGAAAGTGTGCTCACAGTTCCACATTGCACCATATGGTGCTCCTGGGAGCACACGGTTATTATCTATTTGGTGTGGGCCCATATGTACACGTGGAGCACCAAGTCCGGACAAAGTGGAATGATGCGTGACCAGGCCCAAATCTGCAGAGATAACATAAACTCTAGTTATTACCTGGAAAAAAAATATTTCTCTATAAATTCAATAATTCAACTTACCTGTACCAACTGCAACGCGCCACCTATTACAGCTTTGCCTTTTTCGCTGGCATTACATAATTCACGGTATAAAAATGCCAGGACAGCACTGCCCCAACTGTAGTTCCGGGCTGCTACTATATCCTCTAATTTTGCAAGATATAGTAGCGATACCAAGTTTCCTGATGAATCAGGACACATCGTTCCACCCAGCAGGAGCAATGCAACAGCACGCGCATACTGTACAACAGTAAGGTGTGGAGTGTCGGGAGTGATGTGGACATGTGATATATGTTCTATTATGGCCTTAACCTGCAACCGTGAACCCTTCAACGCTCCATCTTCAGGTGCGAAACCTATATACTGCATACAGTATTCTTGCCACTGAACACTGGTTCTTTCGAGGTCAGTCCCTGAGACTGGCTCGCCATCTATTGGGAGCCCCATATTACCTGGACATCTTGTAAGGTAATTGTGGCTTCTCCGACACGAAAATGAAAAGAGTGTGTCTCGGATCGCCACCTCTCCACCAATGCAGTGATTAAATGGCAATCATATTGAATTCGTCCGCACCTATAGACTCCATAAAAACCTATTTGGTGTAGTATTTGTTGCACACGAATGGGGAGTCTTGTTCACGTAAATTTCTCCAAAATTTACCGTCGGCACGTTTTGCCTGCAGGACCTCATCAATGTCACCATCAAGGATCTCATCGGACCTGTGTGTGATTGTTGTGATAATACAGTTCCATCTCGTGGACCATACACTGCTCTTCTATCCATTTTTTAAAAATATAAAAATGGGTGACAAATATACAATTGAAAAAAAAAAGTCTACAACAACGGAAAGATGCAATTTACTTCAAAGTTGGTTTTGGCTGATGAATGGTGAATGGTGAATGATGCAGGGTGAAGGGTGAATTTATATACCGTCGGCACGAAATTTTTTTTTTTTTTAATAAAATATCGCTGCATCATGAATGCAGTCAATGCTGCATTCATGATGCAGCTGCCAGCTGCATGATGCAGCAGCTGCAGCAATGCAGCAGCTGCTGCATCGTGCTGCAGCTGCTTGCTGCACATGATGCAGCATGCAGCAGCAGCATGATGCAGCTGCTTCTGCAGCTGCATCATTCATGCATGCATTTAAAATGCATGTATGCATTTTAAATGCATGCAGTATTATTTATTATTATTATTATTATTATAATATTATTATTATTATTTTTATTTTTTATTATTATTATATATTATTATTATTATTATTATATTATTATTATTTTATTTTTATTATTATTATAATTATTATTATTATTATTATTATTTTTATTATTATTTATTATTATTATTATATTAATATTTTTATTTTAAATGCATGCAATGCAGTGTACTGCAGTGATGCAGTACACTGCAGGTCAAAGCTGCAGCATGCAGCTTTAAATTTAAAGCTGCATGCTGCAGCTTTGACCGTCCACACCCTTTAATAATAATAATAACTTATCCATCTTGGAAGTGGTTTCTTCAACAATTGAGTCGACATGTTATAAGAGGGCGACGAGGGATGTGCCTTATTTCTGACCGTCATGCCGGACTCATTAAAGCAGTTCGTGAAGGTCCGGACTTTGTGTCACCACATGGAGTGCACCGGTATTGCTTACGCCATGTGTGTTCCAATTTTAACAATACTATAAAAATGTGGTATTGAAGGATCTCTGTTGGCAAGCTGGCTCAGAATATCAATTAAGAAAGTTCAACCGCATTATGGACGAGATAAAGAAGCAGGATGTCAAAGCGTTTGCATACTTAGACGCGATTAATAAGGAAAAATGGACAGCTTCTCATGATGGTGGATGGCGATGCGGTATTTTGACGACCAACATGTCAGAATGCATTAATGGAGTTCTGAAGGGGCTCGCCGCCTGCCTGTAAGTGCACTAGTTGAAATTACTTTAGAACGTACTGTCCATTATTTTCATGTGCGGGCGATGAAGGGTCAAAAAATGTTACAAAACAACCAACTGTGGACGGATTTCGCATGCAAGATGTTCATATCTTGGCAACAAAAAGCTGTTGAGCACACGGTCACGAAATACAGTCACGCTCAACAGTCCGCGTCGGTCGTTACCAGGCGCCAAGGTAGACATGGGATGAACACCCATGTTGTCAAAATTGCCAACCGAGAATGCTCATGCGGCAAGTGGAATCAATTTGGCATCCCTTGTTCTCACGCTCAAAAAGTATGCGGTGCATACAATATTAGTGCTGCATCAATGGTTAAGGATTATTATTATGATGTGATGGCTTACAACAACACATATTCTAAGCATTTTGAACCAGTGCAGTCGGAAGATTATTGGGATGATCCAAATTTCCAGTTGGTCCACGACCCTACTATCCGTACGGTCACACGTCCTGGTCGAAATCAAACAACACGCATTCATAATGAGATGGATTGGCGGCAAACGCGAGCAAGGCAAGAAGCCAACAACAAGGAGATTCTTCAATACAAGAAAATGTGCCATAGGAGGATTGTTGATGATACTTGTATTTTTTATATAATACAATTTTTTAACATTATATTTTTTGTGATTATTTAAATTTGTAATATTGCAATTTATATAAATATAATTTATACGTAAATATAAATTATAACATAAATTTATATAATTTAAATACGTTAAATTATTAAATTAAATAGATATAATATATAAATATAATTAATATATAAATTTAAAAAAAAAAACCGAGTCGCGACTGAAACCGCGACTCGGTGTCGCGGATCGGAACAGCGACACCGAGTCGCGGTTCCGATCCGCGACTCGAAAAAAAAATAAAAAAAACTTCGAGTCGCGGTTCGAAACCGCGACTCGATTAAAAAAAAAAAAAATTTCGAGTCGCGGTTTGAAACCGCGACTCGTAATAAAAACGTTAATATATTAAAAAAAATATTTTTTCCGTAAATTTTCTTTTTTTTGATAATAAAAAAATAAATAAGCCGGATAATCTTGTAGTACCTGGCGGGATTGCTCTCCTGTATCAAGAGGCTTAAGGTAGAGCTGGCGAACTGGATCGTAAAGCAAGACACATTTCTGAAATAGAATAGTCGAGCTAACCGCAAGTCTGTTCCTTTTTATAGCTTCTTCGACATCTTCCTTAATGCCTTTAATGACCACTCCAACTTGTTTCAACGTTTGGAGTAGCCTAAAGACGCTGTCAACCTTGATTCTCTTCTTCCCCCGCATTAGATCACAAACAAAATTATTCGGCCTAATAATCAAAGTTCCAACAGAATCAATGGGCTTAACAATGTTCTCCTGCGATTCCTCCAACTCATAAACCATTTCAAGTGAATCTTTAGCATCAATTTCAATTGCAGCAGAATGGTATCACATCCATTATTCGCTTCAATTGCATGAGTCCTATTCATCACCTCAAATGTAGCCTCAACATTAACATCCTTACTAGTTTCTTTTTCAACAGTTTCAACATAAACGATGCTATCCAGTATCAAAGTTTCAGTTTCTTTCTCATGTACAACATATAATTCATCTTCCTTTTCAGCATCAAAGTTAGTCAAATTAGCATGAACAACAACATCATTTTCAACATTAACCATCCCAACTCCCACATTCTCACCATCTCTTCTACAAATCTCAATATTAGTGGTCACCGCATAATTTGACGAATGAGCAATCTCATTTTCAGCAGCAGTTTGAAAATTATTATCCAAGTCTACAGGAGCATACCTGTGATGCTCCTCCGCAGTTTTTGAGCATTCACCTATCTCCAAAACAGTTGATTCCTTCCTAGCAGGTCTTTTGTCGAACACCTTGCAAGCAGGTTGCATTACCATATTCCCTTTCATTTTCTGTTGATGTTTTTGCTCATTCCCAGCAGCACTTTTATTTTTCCCGTCAATTCGTTTGCAAGGGGGGGTTTAGACGTATCACCTTTGGAATAGCACTCCAAAGCTTGGTGTCCGATGTGTTTGCACAATGAGCAATAGCTTGGTGTCCAGCCCAATGGCCCAGCTCCCCAGCCCCATTCGTCCAGCCCAGCTCTCCTCGGCCCAGCCAGTCCGCAATGGCCCACCCTGCAACAACAGTCCGCCCAACCAGCTCCTGCCCAACCTCCAACCCCCTTGTCCAATCCACGTACCCAACTGATCCAGCCACACAACATACACAACCTGCGCTGCTCCAGCCCATCCCAGGTTCAACAGCAGCCCAGTGAGCAGCCCAACACCCTTTAGCCCCAAATACATGCAGTCCAGAAACGTGAAGTCCAATTCAGCTCCAAATTCCACCATTTCCGGCCCAAAAATTTTACAATTTTCAGCCTTTCTCAAAAATAAAATCCAATAAAAGAAAGGATCCATCAAACAAAACAAGATCAAGGTGGTAAATCATAATCTTGTAGTACCTGCAGAATTGCTCTCCTGTATCAAGAGGTTTAAGGTTGAGCTGTCGAACTGGATCATAGAGCAGCACACATTTTTGAAA
>JACGWL010000169.1:0-10857 GCA_034509725.1 Sesamum angolense
ACTTGTAGTTATTATTTCACTTAGCAAATTTACCACGCTATTATGGTTAAACCTACCTCTGGGTCAAGTTTCGTCAGATTCGAGACAGTTTTTATTTCAGCGATTTTGCACGGTTTTATTAAAGAAAGTTTGCTTACCTATTTGACTAACTTGTAGTTATTATTTCACTTAGCAAATTTACGCACTATTATGGGTTAAGACCTACCTCTGGGTCAAGTTTCGTCAGATTCGGAGACAGTTTTTATTTCAGCGATTTTGCACGGTTTTATTAAAGAAAGTTTGCTTACCTATTTGACTAACTTGTAGTTATTATTTCACTTAGCAAATTTACCACGCACTATTATGGGTTAAGACCTACCTCTGGTCAAGTTTCGTCAGATTCGGAGACAGTTTTTATTTCAGCGTTTTGCACGGTTTTATAAAGAAAGTTTGCTTACCTATTTGACTAACTTGTAGTTATTATTTCACTTAGCAAATTTACCACGCACTATTATGGGTTAAGACCTACCTCTGGGTCAAGTTTCGTCAGATTCGGAGACAGTTTTTATTTCAGCGATTTTGCACGGTTTTATTAAAGAAAGTTTGCTTACCTATTTGACTAACTTGTAGTTATTATTTCACTTAGCAAATTTACCACGCACTATTATGGGTTAAGACCTACCTCTGGGTCAAGTTTCGTCAGATTCGGAGACAGTTTTTATTTCAGCGTTTTGCACGGTTTTATTAAAGAAAGTTTGCTTACCTATTTGACTAACTTGTAGTTATTATTTCACTTAGCAAATTTACCACGCACTATTATGGGTTAAGACCTACCTCTGGGTCAAGTTTCGTCAGATTCGGAGACAGTTTTTATTTCAATTTTGCACGGTTTTATTAAAGAAAGTTTGCTTACCTATTTGACTAACTTGTAGTTATTATTTCACTTAGCAAATTTACCACTATTATGGGTTAAGACCTACCTCTGGGTCAAGTTTCGTCAGATTCGGGAGTTTTTATTTCAGCGTTTTTGCACGGTTTTATTAAAGAAAGTTTGCTTACCTATTTGACTAACTTGTAGTTATTATTTCACTTAGCAAATTTACCACGCACTATTATGGGTTAAGACCTACCTGGGTCAAGTTTCGTCAGATTCGGAGACAGTTTTTATTTCAGCGTTTGCACGGTTTTATTAAAGTTCTTACCTATTTGACTAACTTGTAGTTATTATTTCACTTAGCAAATTTACCACGCACTATTATGGGTTAAGACCTACCTCTGGGTCAAGTTTCGTCAGATTCGGAGACAGTTTTTATTTCAGCGATTTTGCACGGTTTATTAAAGAAAGTTTGCTTACCTATTTGACTAACTTGTAGTTATTATTTCACTTAGCAAATTTACCACGCACTATTATGGGTTAAGACCTACCTGGGTCAAGTTTCGTCAGATTCGGAGACAGTTTTTATTTCAGCGTTTTGCACGGTTTTATTAAAGAAAGTTTGCTTACCTATTTGACTAACTTGTAGTTATTATTTCACTTAGCAAATTTACCACGCACTATTATGGGTTAAGACCTACCTGGGTCAAGTTTCGTCAGATTCGGAGACAGTTTTTATTTCAGCGATTTTGCACGGTTTTATTAAAGAAAGTTTGCTTACCTATTTGACTAACTTGTAGTTATTATTTCACTTAGCAAATTTACCACGCACTATTATGGGTTAAGACCTACCTGGGTCAAGTTTCGTCAGATTCGGAGACAGTTTTATTTCAGCTTTTTTGCACGTTTTTATTAAAGAAAGTTTGCTTACCTATTTGACTAACTTGTAGTTATTATTTCACTTAGCAAATTTACCACGCACTATTATGGGTTAAGACCTACCTCTGGGTCAAGTTTCGTCAGATTCGGAGACAGTTTTTATTTCAGCGTTTTTGCACGGTTTTATAAAAGAAAGTTTGCTTACCTATTTGACTAACTTGTAGTTATTATTTCACTTAGCAAATTTACCACGCACTATTATGGGTTAAGACCTACCTCTGGGTCAAGTTTCGTCAGATTCGGAGACAGTTTTTATTTCAGCTTTTGCACGGTTTTATTAAAGAAAGTTTGCTTACCTATTTGACTAACTTGTAGTTATTATTTCACTTAGCAAATTTACCACGCACTATTATGGGTTAAGACCTACTGGGTCAAGTTTCGTCAGATTCGGAGACAGTTTTTATTTCAGCGTTTTGCACGGTTTTATTAAAGAAAGTTTGCTTACCTATTTGACTAACTTGTAGTTATTATTTCACTTAGCAAATTTACCACGCACTATTATGGGTTAAACCTACCTCTGGGTCAAGTTTCGTCAGATTCGGAGACAGTTTTTTTTCAGCGATTTTGCACGGTTTTATTAAAGAAGTTTGCTACCTATTTGACTAACTTGTAGTTATTATTTCACTTAGCAAATTTAACGCACTATTATGGGTTAAGACCTACCTCTGGGTCAAGTTTCGTCAGATTCGGAGACAGTTTTTATTTCAGCGTTTTGCACGGTTTTATTAAAGAAAGTTTGCTTACCTATTTGACTAACTTGTAGTTATTATTTCACTTAGCAAATTTACCACGCACTATTATGGGTTAAGACCTACCTCTGGGTCAAGTTTCGTCAGATTCGGAGACAGTTTTTTTTCAGCGTTTGCACGGTTTTATTAAAAGAAAGTTTGCTTACCTATTTGACTAACTTGTAGTTATATTTCACTTAGCAAATTTACCACGCACTATTATGGGTTAAGACCTACCTCTGGTTTTCGTCAGATTCGGAGACAGTTTTTATTTCAGCGATTTTGCACGGTTTTATTAAAGAAAGTTTGCTTACCTATTTGACTAACTTGTAGTTATTATTTCACTTAGCAAATTTACCACGCACTATTATGGGTTAAGACCTACCTCTGGGTCAAGTTTCGTCAGATTCGGAGACAGTTTTATTTCAGCTTTTTGCACGGTTTATTAAAGAAAGTTTGCTTACCTATTTGACTAACTTGTAGTTATTATTTCACTTAGCAAATTTACCACGCACTATTATGGTTAAGACCTACCTCTGGTCAAGTTTCGTCAGATTCGGAGACAGTTTTTATTTCAGCGTTTTGCACGGTTTTATTAAAGAAAGTTTGCTTACCTATTTGACTAACTTGTAGTTATTATTTCACTTAGCAAATTTACCACGCACTATTATGGGTTAAAGACCTACCTCTGGGTCAAGTTTCGTCAGATTCGGAGACAGTTTTTATTTGATTTTGCACGGTTTTATTAAAGAAAGTTTGCTACCTATTTGACTAACTTGTAGTTATTATTTCACTTAGCAAATTACCACGCACTATTATGGTTAAGACCTACCTCTGGTCAAGTTTCGTCAGATTCGGAGACAGTTTTTATTTCAGCGTTTTGCACGGTTTTATTAGAAAGTTTGCTTACTATTTGACTAACTTGTAGTTATTATTTCACTTAGCAAATTTACCACGCACTATTATGGGTTAAGACCTACCTCTGGTCAAGTTTCGTCAGATTCGGAGACAGTTTTTATTTCAGCGTTTTGCACGGTTTTATTAAAGAAAGTTTGCTTACCTATTTGACTAACTTTGTAGTTATTATTTCACTTAGCAAATTTACCACGCACTATTATGGGTTAAGACCTACCTCTGGGTCAAGTTTCGTCAGATTCGGAGACAGTTTTTATTTCAGCGATTTTGCACGGTTTTATTAAAGAAAGTTTGCTTACCTATTTGACTAACTTGTAGTTATTATTTCACTTAGCAAATTTACCACGCACTATTATGGGTTAAGACCTACCTCTGGTCAAGTTTCGTCAGATTCGGAGACAGTTTTTATTTCAGCTTTTGCACGGTTTTATTGAAAGTTTGCTTACCTATTTGACTAACTTGTAGTTATTATTTCACTTAGCAAATTTACCACGCACTATTATGGGTTAAGACCTACCTCTGGGTCAAGTTTCGTCAGATTCGGAGACAGTTTTTATTTCAGCGATTTTGCACGGTTTTATTAAAGAAAGTTTGCTACCTATTTGACTAACTTGTAGTTATTATTTCACTTAGCAAATTTACCACGCACTATTATGGTTAAGACCTACCTCTGGTCAAGTTTCGTCAGATTCGGAGACAGTTTTTATTTCAGCGTTTTGCACGTTTTATTAAAGAAAGTTTGCTTACCTATTTGACTAACTTGTAGTTATTATTTCACTTAGCAAATTTACCACGCACTATTATGGGTTAAGACCTACCTGGGTCAAGTTTCGTCAGATTCGGAGACAGTTTTTATTTCAGCTGTTTTGCACGGTTTTTAAAAAGTTTGCTTACCTATTTGACTAACTTGTAGTTATTATTTCACTTAGCAAATTTACCACGCACTATTATGGGTTAAACCTACCTCTGGGTCAAGTTTCGTCAGATTCGGAGACAGTTTTTATTCAGCTATTTTGCACGGTTTATTAAGAAAGTTTGCTTACCTATTTGACTAACTTGTAGTTATTATTTCACTTAGCAAATTTACCACGCACTATTATGGTTAAGACCTACCCGGTCAAGTTTGTCAGATTCGGAGACAGTTTTTATTTCAGCTGTTTTGCACGGTTTTATTAAAGAAAGTTTGTTTATCTATTTGACTAACTTGTAGTTATTATTTCACTTAGCAAATTTTTTTTTTTGGGTCAACGGTAAATTGCATTATTGTAAAAAAGTACATGGCTTGAAAAAAATAAAGAAAGCCCTAATGCTCTAGAGGCCAAGCTATTTTCCAAATTCTATACAAGTTTCTACATTGTAAGCTAGGAGAAAAATCCGCACTCATGATTCGCAATCGAACATCTTCTAAAACTCTACTAGATATGGCTTCCGCTGATGAGGCTGTTGCTGCGAATTTTCGATTATTCCGTTCAGCCCATATGTGATATACCAATGATGCCAAAACCGAACGCAAAGCCACATTAATAAGATGTTTTCCCCTCCATCGTTTGCTTGCCCATATAATGCCTTGCTTCCATTCCAATCTCGGCCATTGAAATTTAATCCTAGTCTTCAAAATTGTCAAGCAACGTCTCGAATACAAACATTCAAAGAATAAATGGCCATGTGTTTCACCAAAATGCCCATCACAAAGCATGCATCCATCATTATCACTCGAAATCCAAGGTTTGTCCAAAGTGGATAATTTTTCAAGGATGGCCAACCAAAGAACAAAACAGTGTCGTGCAATCTTAAATTTTCCTCAAAGAAGACCGTGCCATTGAACTTGCATTGTAGTAGGTTGAATAAGTAAAATTGCTGACTGCACAGTGTACTTACCAGCGCTGTTTCTCCAGCAAATTTGGTCTGATGTTGTTGGATTAGTTGGAGGAAGCTGGGAGATTATTTCAGCAATATCAGCCTCCGTCGAGGCCGGCCAGCGCCACTGATCTTGCTGTAACACGCTGGAGAGAAGTGAATTTATTGGTAAGCCCGTTAACGCTGGTCCTCTCGGGAAAGACAGACAAAGGGGACCTCTTGCATGCCAAATATCCTGCCAAAGACTGAAAACAGAGCCATTGCCTACCTTGTAACAGACACCGCTTTGCAACAAAGGCCGTAATTTTATCAATTTCTTCCAACTCCAATATCCTGTAGCACCATTGAATGTCCAAATTGTGGAATTTCGAAGTCTATAATGCTGAATCCAGTCCACCCATATCGATGTTCCATCATTTTGAAGTATTCGCCAAAGGTGTTTCAACATTAGAGCTTGGTTCATGGCAAGCATACTTCGTATGCCTAGCCCTCCTTCTTCTTTTGGTTTACAAATTTGATCCCAAGCAACCTTAGCATTGCCCCTTCTAGATGCTCCTTGCCATAAGAACTTTCGCATCTTACCTTCTATAATTTTTAGGATACCTTTAGGAAGAATAAACACCGAAGCCCAATATGTATGCAAAGAACTTAAAACTGACTTGATGAGTTGAACACGGCCAGCATAAGAGAGGTTATGTTGATTCCAGCCTGCCAACCGAGTGTCAATCCTGTTAATTAAGGGTCTGCAATCAGCTATCGTAAGCCTAGAAGAAGTTAAAGGTACCCCAAGTATCTGACAGGTAAAGAACCCTCTTGAAAATCAGGTACTCAACAATCTGTCGTCGTTCTTGTTGCACTGCACGGGATAGAATGATCTGACTCTTTACTGGATTGACGTTCAGCCCTGATAATGCAGCAAATTCAGTCAAGGTATCCCTTAGGACCTGTATAGACGGAAGGTCTGCCTTACAAAACAATAACACATCATCAGCGAAGCACAGATTCATTAGGCCAATTTTCTTGCAAATTTACCATGGAGTATGATGGGATAAAGCCTATCTCTGGGTCAAGTTTCGTCAGATTCGGAGACAGTTTTTATATCAAGGATTTTGCACGGTTTTATTAAAGAAAGTTTGTCTACCTATTTTACTAACTTGTAGTTATTATTTCACTTACAAAATGTACCACGCACTATTATTGCTTAAGACCTACCTGTCGGTCAAGTTTCATCAGATTCGGAGACAATTTTATTTCAGCTGTTTTGCGCGGTTTTATTTATGAAAGTTTGTTTATCTATTTGACTAACTTGTAGTTATTATTTCACTTAGAAAATTTACCACGCACTATTATGGGTTAAGACCTACCTGTCGATCAAGTTTCATCAGATTCGGAGACAGTCTTTATTTCAGCTGTTTTGCACGGTTTAAAAGAAAGTTTTTTTTCGATAACGGTAAATTTCATTAATAAAGTAACGTACAAAAAGTACAAAAATCCAAGCATCAAGCGGTACCCCTGACAGCCCAGGGGATTCGCCAAAGTCGATATAATCCTCGAGAACTAACAGAGTCAGGTAAATCAATGCTAATTATCTTTTGCCTCATCTCATCAACCACTATCCTAGCAAGTGGAGCTCGGCCGCATACTCTGCTGAAAAAGTCTTCTATTACGTTCCTGCCAAATATGATAGACAATAGCCGCTAACAAAGCTCTGTATGCCGCCTGCACAATATGCCGGCCATTCCATCTCTTCGACGCCCATGCAATATCAACTGCCCATGCTCGGTTCGGCCAAGTGAAGCGAACTGTTCCCTTCAGTATTCGGATACACTGCCGAGAATAGTTGCACCGAAAGAAGAGGTGCTCATGTGTCTCCATCTCCCGACCGCACAGCACACAAACCCCTCCTAAGTGAGATAGCCAGGGTTTATCCATCGTCGAAAGAAAGTTTGCTTACCTATTTGACTAAGTTGTAGTTATTATTTCACTTAGCAAATTTACCACGCACTGTTACGGGTTAAAATCTACCTCTGGGTCAAGTTTAATCAGATTCGGAGACAGTCTTTATTTCAGCTATTTTGCACGGGTTTATTTAAGAAAGTTTGGTTACTATTTGACCAACTTGTAGTTATTATTTAACTTAGAAAATTTACCACGCACTATTATTGCTTAAGACCTACATGTCGGTCAAGTTTGATTAGATTCGAGATAGTTTTTATTTCAGCTGTTTTGCACGGTTTTATTTATGAAAGCTTGTTTATATTTGACTAACTTGTAGTTATTATTTCACTTAGCAAATTTACCACGGAGTATTATGGGAAAAACCAACTCTGGGTCAAGTTTCGTCAGATTCGGAGACAGTTTTTTTCAATGATTTTGCACGGTTTTTTTTTTCGGTGAAGGTAAGTTGCATTACTGTAAAAGAACAAAAAAGTACAATCAAATCAGTTGGAAAACCCCTCGACAGGCCAAGGGATTTTCCATAATCGATACAAACCAAGTGTGCTAACAGACTGCCGTAACTGAACGCTAATGATCCTTTGTCTGATCTCTTCAACCACAAGATTTCCCACAATCGAGGGTGTCCGACTACGTTGCTGGAACCGTCTCGAATTGCGTTCCTGCCAGATGTGATAGACTAATGAGGCTAGTAAAGATCGGAATGCTGCATTAACCACATGCTTTCCACGCCATCTGGATGACGCCCACTGAATTCCACGTTGCCAATGACGGTGTGGCCAAAGAAATGGTATATGCTGTCGGATAGTGGTAAGACATCGGCAGGAATAGGAGCATGTAAAGAAAAGGTGATCGTGTGTCTCTGGGACACCATCCGGACACAAAATGCAGTTACTGTCTGTGTGGTGAAGCCATGGTTTATCCAATGTGGACAATCTCCCCATGATAGCAAGCCAAAGAATGAAGCAGTTCTTTGGGATCTTGAAGGGACCAAGCAAAAGTGAAGACCAGACAACCTTGGGACCCGGCGGGCGGAAAAGGTCATAAGCTGTCGAAGCGTTGAAGGAGCCATCTTTAGATTTCCAACTGATTCTGTCATGGCCCTCCGAAACAGGGGGAAGCATGTGAGTGATTTCCAAGCATGCAATATCAGTAATCATTGGCCAATTCCACTGACCATCCTCCATGACCACAGAAAGCTTATCGAGAGGTCCAGTATTGGTCATCTGAGGTCCCCGGGGGAATTGAATGATGAGAGGTCCCAGTGTGTGCCACGGATCATGCCAAAGTGAGAAAGAGGTACCATCCCCAACACGAAAATGGATATGTGACAACAATGTGTGTCTAAGTGTAAGCATTTTCCGCCAACCCCAAGCTCCTTTGTTATCCTTAGCTGTCCAAATTGAACAGTCCCGAAGTCGAACCTGGAAGATCCAATCAACCCAAATAGATGTCCGATCCTGCTTGATGACTGCCCACAGGTGTTTGCTCATCAGTGCACGGTTGAGGGCAAAGATGTCTTTGATACCTTGGCCACCTTCCTCAATTGGTCGGCAAACAACCTCCCAAGCCACTTTCGGGTAACCACTGGATGATGTACCTTTCCAAAGAAAGGTACGCAATCGCTTAATCATCTCTTTAATAATCCCCTTTGGCAAAATAAATGCCATAGCCCAGTACACCTCCAAGGAAACCAAAACAGATTTGATAAGCTGCACCCGACCTGCAAAGGAGAGCTGGACTCCCTCCCATCCCTTGATGCGGCTGTCAATTTTCTGTAACAATGGTTGACAATCTGCAATAGAGCCGTGCTGAAATAAGTGGTAGACCAAGGTACCTGACAGGTAGGTGGCCTTCCTGAAATCCCAGTGTCTCAAGCAATGAATCCCGGAGTCCAGAAGCCGCCTTGGAAATAATCAATTGGCTCTTCTGGGGTTAGTGTGTAAGCCCGACAGTGATGCAAACAAGTCAAGTCCCCGGCGTAAGAGTCTCACCGAATGCACATCCGCCTTACAGAGGAGGAGAAGGTCATCCGCAAAAGACAATTGGAACAATTTCAGTTCCGTACACCTCCAATGATAAAGAAATTGACCATCCTGATCGATAAACTGCTTCAAGATCATCTGCAGGACTTCCATGACAAGAACAAGAGGTACGGGGACATGGGATCACCTTGCCTGAGTCCTCGTGCCCCCGCAAAAAATCCATGCACCCCACCATTCACAACAACCGAATAATGGGCAGAGTAACGCATTCCTCAATCCACCTGGTAAAGACCACAGGAAAGCCAAATAGACGAAGAGTAGCAAAAAGAAAGTCCCATTCCACTGTGTCATAAGCTTTCCTAATATCAACTTTCAAAGCACATCTAGGCGGGAGTCGACACTGATTATAACCAGAAAAGAGTTCTTGGGCCAGTAGCACGTTATCACTTATCAATCTACCCGGGACAAAGGCGTTCTGCGAGGGGCTAATAAGCAAATCGAGAATTTCTCGAAACCGGCACACAAGAATCTTGGAAATAACTTTATAAATGACATTACAACAAGATATAGGCCTAAAATCAGCAACTGAATGCGGAGTTCGTACCTTAGGTATCAGTGTGAGTATGGTAGCATTCACTTGTTTTAATAGTCTGCCTGTAGTAAAGAAATCCATGATAGCCTTTGAGATATCCTCCCCCACGATAGGCCAGGCTGCTTTATAAAAACCTGAGGAAAAGCCATCTGGCCCTGGTGCTTTGTCCTCCTCAATGTCAAACATAGCTGTTTTGACATCAACAGTAACAGGGCGGATAAGAGCATAAGCTTCCTCCTCCGTTAGAATATGCCTAGCCCAAGGGCGTAAAAAGTGGAGGTCTATGTCCCTCTCTGTTCGATCCCCACCCAACAGATCTTGGAAATAAGTCACAAAGACTCTGCTAATGATGGTGGGATCTGTTTGAACAAGGCCATCACTGTCTGAGATCTGGAAAATACGCTTATTAGCCCTCCTGGTAGCCACTCGTCTGAAGAAAACCTTGGAGCACTGGTCACCACCTTTCAACCATTGAAGCTTCGCTCTTTGTCGCAACATGACATGTTCAAGTTGTGTTGCTTTAAGATAGACCAACCTGCAGCAGTTCTCAAGTTGCAATAAGAGAGAGTTGTGCCTATCAGCCTGGAGCAGTTTTTGAGCAATCTCCAGGAATCCTGCTGCTAGTTTAACATTCATCGCCAAATCACCTTTTTTCCGTCGAAGTTGACGGAACACCGGCTTAAGGGCTTTAAGTTTACGAGTGACTGAATACATCGATGTACCAATCACTGGGTGCTGCCATATATTGTGAACAGATGCAAGAAACCCCGGTGATAATGCAAGATAATTATCAAATCGAAACATACTGACCTGTACGTCCCGACTGTCACCCTTCAGCACCAACGGCGAGTGATCAGAGTACGTGGTGTAAGGCAGGTGTAGAATAGGTTCGGCCATCTCCCCAGCCATGCATCATTAACAAACATGCGATCCAGTCTCTTCCAAAGGCTCCTTCCATCCGTACTACAATTATGCCATGAAAATCGTTCTCCTTGTATAGGAAGGGATATAAGACCAGTCTGGATAATGCAG
>JACGWL010000170.1:0-34689 GCA_034509725.1 Sesamum angolense
GGCGAACGATATTCAAAAAGTTAAAAAGGGGAGAGAATCATTCTAGCTCGGAATCTATGCTTTCCGAAAGGTGCCAATGAAAAGTAAGAAGCATCAGGCGAATTGGTGACACCCTGATATAATGAGAGTCGATAATATAAGGCGAGGCTCGTAACACTCACTCAGAGCAGTTGAATTAAAATGATAGTGACCCGAGAATTTTATATCAAAGTTTCAATCCAGAAAGCGAATACTCGAACTTTTATCAAGGGCACAGACTGGCGGGTAAGTATCATTTGATATTTATGAGATATTCTTTTTTATCAGAGCTGCTATAGGGGACCCTAGGTCATGTATGTTACCTACATCAACACGGCGAGTGACACGAGTTTGCTTCGTACAAAACGGAACTACAACGGGAGGAAGTCAAGGATGCCTATCTCCGATATTGCAGAGAACAAAATGCCGCCTAGGATGACCGGATAATCACTATCTAACACGATACTGATAAGCACGTAGAATTAAACAAGCTGGCTTTGGCCTGTCATAGGAGAGAGGTGGTTTAAAGCAACTATTGGAATATCTTCAACTACAGAGCGTCTGTTGAAGCAAGTCAAAACCCTAAGCTTGCTACTCACCCTAAGGTCGAGGTACCGAAACTTGGTGTCAGATTTTCGAGACCATATCATAGCTGTAACGTGCTTCATAAGGTTATTACTAAGATAATTGTACAGCGCTTGAGACTGGTGTTAGATGCGATGATCAGCCCATCGCAGAATGCTTTTTGTTCCGGGCCGTTCTATTGGTGATAACATTCTGCTAGCCCAGGAGATGTTCACAGGGTATAATAGACAGGGACTACCGAAGAGATGTGCATTGAAAGTTGATCTGAGGAAGGCATATGACACGGTCGAATGGGATTCCTTATAGCTGCGCTCCAACTGTTTGGATTCCCGGACATCTTTATTGGATGGATAGAGGAGTGTGTTACTACTCCTATGTTCTCGGTGTGCATTAATGGGAACCCTCACGGTTTTTTCAATGGAGCTAGGGGGTTGCGACAGGGGATCCGATGTCCCCGTTCTTGTTCGTTCTGGTCATGGAAGCAGTTGCAGTTGATGATGCAACAACTTATTGATCAGAATGAGGTATTCTCATACCATTGGCGTTGCAAGGAGCTTCGTTTATTTCAGCTTTGTTTTGCCGATGATCTCCTGCTATTTTACAAGGCCGATGTGGCCTCGGTCCAGGTGTTTAGACGTGGGTTAGATGAATTCGCCAACCTATCCGGCCTTCATGCTAACCACAGAAGAGCCAGCTCATTTTATCCCGGTCAGCACAGGAAGAGCGGGAGCACCTAATTGCATCTCTGCAGTTCCAGGAGGGTCACCTCCCCCTCAGGTACCTCGGCCTTCCTCTTTTAGCCTCACGGCTATCTATCTCGGATTGCATCCCCTCCTCCTTAAAGTTGATAGTCGGATTAAAGGTTGGGATAGTATTCAGTTGTCATTCGCGGGGAGGCTACAGTTGATCAAATCAGTGCTTATGTCGCTGAATGTTTACTGGGCGATGGCCTTCATATTACGAAAGGGGTAATCCGGGAAGTTGAGAAACGGATGCGTAATTTCTTGTGGAAAGGAAACTCGACAGTGGGGTATCCAAAGGTGGCATGGAGTAGTGTGTGCAGACCGAAAGAGGAAGGGGGGCTAGGAATCCGGGATATCCTAGCACTCAACAAAGCTCTTATGTGTCGCCATCTTTGGAATGTGATCCAAGGCAACCAGTCGTCCATTTGGGTGCGATGGATTGCTCATAATCATCTCCGACACAAATCCGTATGGACGGTGGATGTCAAGGGTGGTTCTTGGGGCTGGAGAAGCTTCTTCGATTACGATCAGCACTTCTTCCTTACATTGAGCTCAAGATTGGGGATGGGGAATCTTTTTCTCTTTGGCATGACCCCTGGCATAGTCTCGGCCCATTGATCCAGCGGTTTCCGTGTGGCCCCAGTAGGACGAACATTCCTGCGGCAGCAACACTTTCAACGGTTATTGAGGATGGAGCTTGGCGCTGGCCTCTTATCACGGACATGGAATGCATTGAAATCATACACGTGCTACCGACCATTCACAATGGTAGCGACTCTATTCTATGGCGAGGGGGCGACTTCTCTACGAAGGTTGTCTATGATATTTCGGAGTCCGGGACCTAAGGTAGGATGGTATTCACTACTATTAGGCCCTTGTAAGATCCCTAAGTTTTCCTTTGTTCTATGGTTGGCTATTCTTGAGAAACTTTCGACGATGGATAAACCATGGCTATCTCACTTAGGTGGGGTATGTGTGTTGTGCGGACGTGCGGTGGAGACGCATGAGCACCTATTTTTCTGGTGCAGCTACTCTCGGCGGTGTATCCGAGTATTGAAGAGCATTGTTCGCTTCAGTTGGCCGAACCGTGCATGGGGGAGGATATTACTTGGGCTTCGAAGAGGTATATGGGCCGACACACAGTCCAGGCGGCTTACAGAGCATTATTGGCAGCTATTGTCTATCATATTTGGCAGGAACGTAATCAAAGAGTCTTTACGCATATTACACGGCCGAGTTCCACGATTGCTAGGAATGCGATTGACGCGATTAGACAGAAGATACTTAGCATAGAATTACTTGATTCTATTAGTTCGCGAGGATTATATCGACTTTGGCGAATCCCCTGGCCTGTCAGGGATACCGCTTGACGCATCTGTTGTTGTACCTCTTGTACTTTACTTTATTAATGAAATTTACCGTTACTGAAAAAAAAAGAAATAGAGTCAGCCAATGTCACTAAACTCTGCACAACCCCCGTCTACTGACACTATCATTAGCACCATAAACGACAGTAGCTAAGACAGACAGATGAGCATAACGAATATAAATGCGACAGTGTATAAATTGGACATCCAAATTCAGCACATCCACATCAAGTAATTCATCATCCCATGCAATCCAAATACGGTTACCAGGCATATCATAATCAGTGAACCAAGTCCATCGTGGCAAAAAGGTTTGAACACGCATGACATTAACGGCAGAGACACGAGTTTCTAAGAGACCAAGAAAGTTTAACCTGAATTCGTTTACAAGCTCCTTTCACTGCCACCTGATGGTCTCGCCTGTTCAGTCCTCGAACGTTCCAGCAGGCTGCATTCATTATGTCACATTTTGCAAGGGGCTGCTTATAGGACCCCGATCAGAATCACCATCATCAGTTAACAATAAAGCATCGAACGGATTATACACAACTACCGCTTTCCCCTGTCAATGTAACTTCTTTCGTCAGTTCCAATCTCCATATCTACTGTTCCGTCCTCCTCAGGTAATGTGTGCTGAACTGTACGGACAGAATCCTTCGCCATAGGCTTGCTGACCGGTGTGGGCCTGCACCGGCCGCTTCTGAACATACACCGCAACCTTCGGTTTCTCGATTTTTTAGATTCGGGACATGTAGCCGTAGAATGGCCTAGTGACACACATTGTTTACACTTAGGTGGTAGCCATTCGTACTCAACATCCACCTTGCATGCCGATTCACCTCCAAGTTCGTTAGGCATCATAATAACGACATGTTTTGGAAGCTTCGAACTGACGTTAAGCATAATGCATACACGAGCGAAATCTAACCTCGTACACGCACGTGTAATCGCATCGGGGTAAAGCGGTCGTCCAATTCCACTCGCCACCGTGCTCAAACCCTCTGTCGTCCATAATTCCACCGGTAAGTGTCGAAGTTTGATCCAAACCGAAACTTCTGTGTGTTTTAGTTTTCTTAAGACCATGCCCGGTTCCCACTTTTGTAACACAATCGGTTGCCCAAGATACAACCAAGGACCACCCTCGATGACATCCTCCATGGCCGCAACAGTTTCAAATTGGAAGAAGAAGAACCCGTTCGACGTTGCCTTAACATCATGCACACCCGGCCAAATAGAACGCACAAATTCATTTAGGTGATGAAAGTAAGGCTTTTTGCCAAGAAAATATCCAACAGCGGTAGTGTTCCAGCGTTGGGATCCCGCACGGATCATGTCGATAGAAGGACGAACAGTAACCTCCCGTATTGTACCGAAGATGGGATGAAGTTGAGGGTTTTCCGCGATGAATTATGGAATGCCTCGGCGATTTTATCCCTTCAATCTTGGAAGTCAACTGAGGAAGCAAAGGGACTTTACCAATAAACAATTTCGGAAGCTGCTTCGCCGGAGCGGCGGTGGCCGCCGGAGACGCAGCGGCCGGCGGCTGCGGCCTGAAATGCGTCGCGGCCCATGGGGCTGGGGCTGCGTGATTTTGTGGCAGCTCCACCCGACCCATGCTGGCGACGGAGTACGAGCCCCGGTTGGGACCACGGATGTCGGAGGCGACGAAATTTTCGGCGACTGGTGATGAGAAGGTCCGTTCAGTCCGTTCATGGTGTCGTCGAAGGGCGGGGCTGTCGAAACAGTCAAAGTCGGAGGGGGCGAAGCCCAAACGTCCACATGCAGTGGCGACGCCCAAGGCGGCGATGGATCTGTCAACGGCGCCGTCAAACCTGAAGGGTATGAAACCCTAGTTTCAACAAGTGGTTGCGCCGCCCTAGTCGGTGATGAAGGCACAAGAAGCTCCTGGTTTGGACATGGCTCGGGCATTCCGTCAACAGCCTTCAAGGTGGTGACCGGCAGAGGCGTCGGTGTGATAGGGGAGGCCGTCGTTTCGTCTTCCAAGCTAGCGTCAGTCGAGGTGTGAAAAGTCTTAGCCGCCATCAGTCTATCCGAGACACGAGGCGCCGCATTGACAGGCGGCTCCATGTCACACGAAGCACGAGGAGACGGCGCCGCACTGTTGAAAGGCGGCACCACACTGTTGAGAAAAGCAGCGGCCTGTTCTGGCTTCGGTATTCGTGGGCAACGTATAACCGGCCGTAACGCAACGGAAAAGGCAACCTCCGCGACTGACCTGGACGGAAACCCCAACTGTTTTCCGACGCGACCCCACCCCCGAACTTCGCTGTCCACCATCGTTTAAGTTCCGTCAATGCCGCCATGGATTCGGTATCCCCAATATCGATAACTCGCGAAGCTAGTTGGACAAACTCCATGAAATTAAATTCAGCTTGGGGCTTCGCCATTGTTGGCTCGTCGTCGACCGGCGGGGACGTCGACGGTGCGGCCGAGACATCGCCATGGCCACCGTCTTCAAGGTCACCGTCTTCTCCATCATCAAGCTATGGCCGTTTGTTCATGGGAGTAGGAAGTGTGTGTTTTTGGTGTAGTATGTGAGAGAGGGTAGAGAGAATTTACAGCCATCACCTACTATCGGATCTGATGAAACTTGACCCAAAGGTAGGTCTTAACCCATAATACTCCGTGGTAAATTTGCTAAATAAAATAATAACTATAAGTTAGTCAAATAGGTAAATAAACTTTCTTAAATAAAACCGTGCAAAACAACTGAAATAAAAACTATCTCCGAATCTGATGAAACTTGACCCAGAGGTAGGTTGTACCCCAAAATAGTGCGTGGTAAATTTGCTAAGTGAAATAATAACTACAAGTTAGAAATAGGTAAGCAAACTTTCTTAAATAAAACTGTGCAAAACAGCTGAAATAAAAATTATCTCCGAATCTAATGAAACTTGACCCAGAGGTAGGTCGTAACCAATAATAGTGCGTGGTAAATTTGCTAAGTGAAATAATAACTACAACTTAGTCAAATTGCTAAGCAAACATCCTTCAATAAAACCTTGTCAAACGGCTGAAATAAGAACTGTCTCCGAATATGACGAAACTTGACCCAGAGGTAGGTCTTAACCATAATACTTCGTGGTAAAGTTTCTAAGTGAAATAATAACTACAAGTTAATCGAATAGGTAAGCTAACTTTCTTTAGTAAAATTGTGCAAAACAGCTGAAATAAAAACTGTCTCCGAATCTGACGTAACTTGACCCAGAGGTAGGTCCTAAACCATAATAGTGCGTGGTAAATTTGCTAAGTGAAATAATAACTACAAGTTAATCAAATAGGTAAGCCAACTTTCTTTAATAAACCGTGCAAAAACCGTGCAAAACAGCTGAAATTAAAAATGAATCTGACGTAACTTGACCCAGAGGTAGGTCTTAACCCATAATAGTGCGTGGTAAATTTGCTAACTAAATAATAACTACAAGTTAGTCAAATAGGTAAACAAACTTTCTTAAAAAAAACTGTGCAAAACAGCTGAAATAAAAACTATCTCCAAATCTGATGAAACTTGACCCAGAGGTAGGTCGTAACCCATAATAGTGCGTGGTAAATTTGCTAAGCGAAATAATAACTACAATTTAGTCAAATAGGTAAGAAAACTTCCTTCAATAAAACCTTGCAAAATAGCTGAACTAAAAACTATCTCCAAATCTGATGAAATTTGACCCAGACGTTGGTCTTATGCCATAATAGTACGTGGTAAATTTGCTAAGAAATAATAACTACAACTTAGTCAAATAGGTAAACATACTTTCTTTAATAAAATCGTGCAAAATTGCTGAAATTAAAACTATCTCCGAATCTGATGAAACTTGACCCAGAGGTAGGTCTTAACCCATAATACTCCGTGGTAAATTTGCTAAATAAAATAATAACTATAAGTTAGTCAAATAGGTACATAAACTTTCTTAAATAAAACCGTGCAGAACAACTGAAATAAATACTATCTCCGAATCTGATGAAACTTGACCCAGAGGTAGGTCGTACCCCAAAATAGTGAGTGGTAAATTTGCTGAGTGAAATAATAACTACAAGTTAGAAAAATAGGTAAGCAAACTTTCTTAAATAAAACTGTGCAAAACAGCTAAATAAAAAATTATCTCCGAATCTAATGAAACTTGACCCAGAGGTAGGTCGTAACCAATAATAGTGCGTGGTAAATTTGCTAAGTGATTGTACTTTTTTGTTCTTTTACAGTAATGCAACTTACCTTCACCGAAAAAAAAAAATAATAACTACAACTTAGTCAAATTGCTAAGCAAACATCCTTCAATAAAACCTTGTCAAACGGCTGAAATACAAACTGTCTCCGAATCTGATGAAACTTGATCCAGAGGTAGGTCTTAACCCATAATACTTCGTTGTAAATTTGCTAAGTGAAATAATAACTACAAGTTAATCAAATAGGTAAGCTAACTTTCTTTAATTAAACCGTGCAAAATAGCTGAAATAAAAACTGTCTCCGAAAGGGCTAATAAGCGTATTTTCCAGATCTCAGACAGTGTCTTTGTGACCTATTTCCAGGGTCTGTTGGGTGGGGATCGGACAGATAGGGCCCTCGACCTCCACTATTTACACCCTTGGGCTCGGCATATTCTCACGGAGGAGGAAGCTTGTGCTCTTATTCGACCTGTTACTGTTGATGATGTTAAAACAACTATGTTTGACATTGAGGAGGACAAGCACCAGGGCCAGATGGTTTTTCCTCGGGTTTTTATAAAGCAGTCTGGCCTATCGTGGGGGAGGAGATCTCAAGGGCTATCATGGATTTCTTTACTACAGGCAGGTTATTAAAACAAGTGAATGCTACATTACTTACACTGATACCTAAGGTACGAACTCCGCATTCAGTTGCTGATTTTAGGCCCATATCTTGCTGTAATGTCATTTATAAAGTTATTACCAAGATTCTTGTGTGCCGGTTTCGAGAGATTCTCGATCTACTTATTAGCCCCTCTCAGAATGCTTTTGTTCCGGGTAGATTGATTAGTGATAACGTACTGTTGGCCTAAGAACTCTTTTCTGGTTATAATCAGTGTCGACTCCCGCCTAGATGTGCTTTGAAAGTGGATCTTAGGAAAGCCTATGATACAGTGGAATGGGACTTTCTTTTTGCTACTCTTCGTATGTTTGGCTTTCCTGCTGTTTTTATCAGGTGGATTGAGGAGTGCGTTACCTCTGCCCATTTTTCGGTTGTTGTGAATGGTGGGGTGCATGGATTTTTTGCAGGGGCACGGGGACTCAGGCAGGGGATCCCATGTCACCGTACCTCTTTGTTCTTGTCATGGAAATCCTGCAGATGATCTAGCAGCAGTTTATTGATCAGGATGGTCAATTTCTTTATCATTGGAGGTGCACGGAACTGAAATTGTTCCAATTGTCTTTTGTGGATGACCTTCTCCTCCTCTGTAAGGCGGATGTGTGGTTGGTGAGTCTCTTCCGCAGGGGACTTGACTTGTTTGCATCACTGTCGGGTCTACACACACTAACCCCAGAAGAGCCAATTGATTATTTCCAAGGCGGCTTCTGGACTCAGGATTCATTACTTGAGACGCTGGGGTTCCAGGAAGGCCACTTACCTGTTAGGTATCTTGGTCTTCCACTTATCTCAGCACGGTTCTCTATTGCAGATTGTCAACCGTTGTTACAGAAAATTGACAGCCGCATTAAGGGATGGGAGGGAGTCCAGCTCTCCTTTGCAGGTCGAGTGCAGCTTATTAAGTCTGTCTTGGTTTCCTTGGAGGTTTACTGGGCTATGGCATTTATTTTGCCGAAGGGGATTATTAAAGCGATTATTAAGAAATTACGTACCTTTCTTTGGAAAGGTACCTCTTCCAGTGGTTACCCGAAGGTGGCTTGGGAGGTGGTTTGCCGACCAATCGAGGAAGGTGGGCAAGGGATCAAAGACATCTTTGCCCTAAACCGTGCACTGATGAGCAAACACCTGTGGGCAGTTATCAAGCAAGATCGGACATCTATTTGGGTTGATTGGATCTTACAGGTTCGACTTCGGGACTATTCGATATGGACTGTTAAGGAAAACAAAGGAGCTTGGGTTGGCGGAAAATGCTCACACTTAGACATACATTGTTGTCTCATATCCACTTTCGAGTTGGAGATGGTACTTCTTTCTCACTTTGGCATGATCCGTGGCACCCACTTGGACCTCTCATCATTCGATTCCCCCGGGGACCTTAGTTGACCAATACTGGACCTCTCGATAAGCTTTCTGTGGTCATGGAGGAAGGACAGTGGAATTGGCCAATGATCACTGATATTGCATGCTTGGAGATCACTCACATGCTTCCCCCTATTTCGGAGGGCCAGGACAGAATCAGTTGGAAATCTAATGACGGCTCCTTCAACACCTCAACAGCTTATGACCTTTTCCACCACCGGGACCCAAGGTTGTTTGGTCTTCACTTTTGTGGGTCCCTTCAAGATCCCAAAGCACTGCTTTATCCTTTGGCTTGCTATCATGGGGAGGTTGTCCACATTGGATAAACCATGGCTTCATCACTCAGACATTAATTGCAATTTGTGCCCGGATGGAGTCCCAGAGACACATGACCACCTTTTCTTTACATGCTCCTTTTCCGCAGATGTCTTACCATTATCCGACAGCAGACACCACTTCCTTGACCCCACCGTGATTGGCAACGAGGAGTTCAATGGGCGTCATGCAGATGGCGAGGAAAGCACGTGGTTAATGCATCATTTCGATCTTTACTGGCCTCATTAGTCTGTCACATCTGGCAGGAACGCAACTCACGGCGGTTCCAGCAACGTAGTCGGACACCCTCGATAGTGGGAAATCTTGTTGTTGAAGAGATCAGACAGAGGATCATTAGTGTTCAGTTACGGCAGTCTGTTAGTACAGTTGGCCTTTACCGTTTATGGAAAATCCCTTGGCCTGTCGACGGTTTTTCCAACTGATCTGTTTGTACTATTGTACATTTTACATTTATGCAACTTACCTTCACCGAAAAAAAAAAACTGTCTCCGAATCTCACGTAACTTGACACAGAGGTAGGTCTTAACCCATAATAGTGCTTGGTAAATTTGCTAACTAAAATAATAACTACAAGTTAGTCAAATAGGTAAACAAACTTTCTTAAATAAAACCGTGCAAAACAGCTGAAATAAAAACTATCTCCAAATCTGATGAAACTTGACCCAGAGGTAGGTCGTAACCCATAATAGTGCGTGGTAAATTTGCTAAGTGAAAGTGAAATAGGAAAAATGCTTCCAAATTCTCCTAATATGCTCTCTTCTCTCACACACACTACACATACTGAACACTCAGCTCCACACGCTGAATCCTCGGGCGGAAATTCCGATGACGATGATGCTGTATCATTTGGGGGAGAAAATTCTGACGCCGACGATGCCTTACCACCTGGGGGAGATGCTGCACGGGAGGGACAGGAACCCAATTGCGAAATTAGTGAGAAATTTAACTTCTCGGAATTTTTCACATTGGCGACTCGTGTGTTGGACGGCGACGCCACATCCATGGCGTCTCTGATTTCTTTGAAAAGACGATGGGAGGAACAATTCAAGAAACGCCGAAATGCCCAGGACGATACCCATGTCCCCAACCCCACATTTCTGAAACCGGTTGCTGGGAGAACGGGAACCCCCTTTCCTCGGGTTTCTTTTTTGCCTCGCCGGAATGTGCTTTCAGGTATGGCTACTCCTCCTATGTCTGATTTGGAAGTTCCTACTCACTCAGCTGGGGGAATACAACGGTCGATTTTGGAGACTCGAGGTTTTTCTTCAAGTTCGAGCTCAGCCCAGACTTCGTTTTCTTTTCATCAGAAGAAATTCCGGTTCTTAGGGATCTTGATATTCCGATTCAACTGGATGGGGGTTCCATCAGGTCGGAACTACGGGAAGATAGTATTGATCAAGAAACTCTGGTAGGAGGGCCATCAACTCTGGAATCAACCCCGCCGTCCGACTCTGTCCAAATTAATCTGACGCCGGATCAGCCTGACATCTACATTGGGACAGTGAAGTTGAAGGCAGATTGTTGATAACATTGCAGGTGCGTTTCTTCAATCAACTAGGAAAAATTTACATTTTGTCCCGCCGTCTACACAAAATGGAGAAATTGTAATCCGACCAACCAGGGAAGTAGTGGAGAATGGGTCTAAAAAATGGTATGCGACGGCAGTGGGCTATTTTCTGGGAAAACGTCCATATTTTCCCCAGCTCGAATCTTTTGTTCGATCAAATTGGAATGGGTTACAGTTCGTCTCGGCGACTTCCAGTGGTTTCTACTTCTTTCGGTTTCGATCAAGGGCTGCAATGGAAGAAATCATTGAAGGGGGTCCTTGGCTTTTCCAAGGACAGCCAATTGTTTTGCAATTTTGGGAGCAGGGTATGACCCTGCGGCAACGGAAACATTCACAAATCCCAGTCTGGATTCGTCTAAAACACTTACCTATGGAGTACTGGACAGACGAAGGTTTAAGCACTGTTGCTAGTGGCGTTGGGACCCCGTTATACACTGATGGAATCACTAAAGAATGTTCCCGACTAGATTATGCCCGGGTATGTGTTATGTTAGATTACAACTCTACTCTTCCGAAGCATCTTGTTGTGATTAGTCCAGTTTACGTATGGTAAGGAAGACCCGAAGAGAGTAGATGTTGAGTATGAGTGGCTTCCTCAGCGTTGCAAGCAATGTTGCTCACTGGGACATATTGCATCAGCTTGTCCGGACAACATGAAGAAGAAAATTGCTCCGCCAATAACGATATTCGTCAAAAAACACCTACAGTCGGAAAGTGAGGTCTGAAGTAGAAGCTGGTGTGTCTACAACTAATCCTACACTTGCTTCAGTCCCCAATACTAATGCTACAGCACCTTCCCGCCCAGGCTCTGAACGGACAGAGGATGGACATTTGGGTATCGACGAAACAGGGGGTAAGGAAATTGTGCTTCACAATTCTTTTGGTGCTCTCGATAATAATGAAGACGTCAGACAATTGCTGGGCCCTAATACTAGCAGCCCGTCATTCGGGGTCCCATGATACGAGTGGCCTCGTGGAATGTTCGCGGGCTCAATGGTGTTGATCATCAACGCGCTGTTGAGCAATTGGTAAGTGATCACAAAATTTCTTTTCTTGGTTTAATTGAGACCCGGGTGAATTTGGCTAATGTGCAGCGAATACGGCTTAATTTTTTACACAATTGGTCCTGGTTTGAGGACTATTCTGGTCCGGCTGGGAGGATATGGTTGGCTTGGTTTCCACTGGAGGTTAATGTAGAAATTTTACGTGTCGAACCTCAGCTTATTCACTGTCGTGCATTTAATAAACGAACGCATACCAAGTGTTTGATTTCAGTACTCTATGGAGATTATGACTTAATCCCAAGGAGGGATCTTTGGGGAGTTCTCCGAACGCTTTCTGCAGGAATTTTGGAGGAACCATGGTTGGTATTAGGAGATTTTAATGCTGTCATTGATGATAGTGAAGTTTGTGGGCGAGCAGCGGATACAAGTGCGTCGATGGCGGAGTTTCGGAGTTGTATTTTGACACGGGTCTTGTACAATTGCCTTCTACCGGTTATCCGTTTACTTGGCATAATTGTAGCGAAGGGGCACGGAGTTTATGGAAACGCTTAGACAGAATGCTTGTGAATGAAGCATGGCTGGAAGCTTGGCCTGATTCTTCCTATATTTGCGCCTTACCGAGTACCTCCGATCATTCTCCACTTGTCCTCACTGGCACACACAGAGACGCTGAACATGCAGTATTTCGATTTGACAATTACCTAACTCGTCAACCTGGTTTTCTGGAATTGGTTAGTAATATTTGGCGACACCGTATAGTCGGGACAGCTATGTACGAAGTTGTGTGTAAATTGAAAGCTCTCAAGGCAGATTTCGAAGACAGCGACAACGGAAAGGAAACCTGACTGAAAATGTTAAAATGGCGAAGAGGTTCCTTGATAAGGCTCAAACACTCTTTGCCACCTACAAAGAAGATCTTCTTCTACATCTTGTAAAGTGTTGCCGTACAGTCTATTCGGAGGCGATAAAACAGGAAATTCGAATGCTCAAACAGCGTGCCAAATTGCGGTGGATGAAGCATGGTGATCAAAACTCGAAAGTTTCTTCCGAAAGATTAATTCAGCAAGAGCAAAGCAACGGATATTTCAAATTATGAAAGCCACTGGTGAGGTGCTTACGGGTACACAGGATGTCACACGGGAATTCATTTCGTATTTTCAGTCACTTTTAGGAGGCCCCAGTCCACACCGGGTTGTTGACTTGGACTTCTTGCGTTCTGATCTTAAGCACACTCTTACCATAGACGAAGCCAACCTCCTTGATGCACCAGTGACACAGTCTGACATTAAAGATGCATTCTTTGCCATAGATGAGGATAGTGCACCAGGTCCGGATGGGTATACCTCGGCGTTCTTTAAATCCGCCTGGCCAGTGATTGGACATGATATCTCGGAGGCTGTTGGAGAATTTTTCAGAACAGGAAAACTTCTCAAACAGATTAATACTACCTTACTAGCTTTAATTCCGAAGGTGAGCTTGCCCAACTATGTCTCGGATTACAGACCAATTTCCTGCTGTAATGTTTTGTATAAAGCAATCACCAAGATAATTGTGCGACGGCTGCAACTGGTACTTCATCTTCTAATAGATTACTCTCAGAATGCATTTGTGCCAGAACGCAGTATCTCGGATAACATTCTGTTAGCCCAAGAACTCCTATATAATCAAGTGAGACTCCCTCAACGTTGCACACTCAAAGTGTTCAGAAAGCCTACGACTCGGGATTGGGATTTTCTATGGGCGGTATTGCGATTATTTGGTTTCCCTCCTCGGTTTATAGTACTAATTGAGCAATGTGTTTCGACAGCCACATTTTCAGTCGCTCTTAATGGATCTGTCCATGGTTTTTTCAAAGGAAGCCGAGGTCTTAGACAAGGTGACCCTATGTCACCTTATCTATTTGTTTTGGTTATGGAAATATGGAGCACCCTTATCAGATATAGAGTTCAACGAGCAGCCCATTTCCAATACCATTGGAAATGCAAGAAAATTGGCCTCACGAATCTTTGTTTTGCTGATGATGTGTTATTGTTTTGTAAGGCAGACCTTCCATCTATACAGGTCCTAAGGGATACTTTAACTGAATTTGCTGCATTATCAGGGCTGAACGTCAATCCAGCAAAGAGTCAGATCATTCTATCCCGTGCAGTGCAACAAGAACGACGACAGATTGTTGAATACCTGGGTTTTCAAGAGGGTTCTTTGCCTGTCAGATACTTGGGGGTTCCTTTAACTTCTTCTAGGCTTACGATAGCTGACTGCAGACCTTAATTAACAGGATTGACACTCGGTTGGCAGGCTGGAATCAACATAACCTCTCTTATGCTGGCCGTGTTCAACTCATCAAGTCAGTTTTAAGTTCTTTGCATACATATTGGGCTTCGGTGTTTATTTTACCGAAAGGTATCCTAAAAATTATAGAAGGTAAGATGCGAAAGTTCTTATGGCAAGGAGCATCTGGAAGGGGCAATGCTAAGGTTGCTTGGGATCAAATCTGTAAACCAAAAGAAGAAGGAGGGCTAGGCATACGGAGCATGCTTGCCATGAACCAAGCTCTAATGTTGAAACACCTTTGGCGAATACTTCAAAATGATGGAACATCGATCTGGGTGGACTGGATTCAGCATTACAGACTTCGTAATTCCACAATTTGGACATTCAATGGTGCTACAGGATCTTGGAGTTGGAAGAAATTGATAAAATTACGGCTCTGTTGCAAAACGGTGTCTGTTACAAGGTAGGCAATGGCTCTAGTTTCAGTCTTTGGCAGGATATTTGGCATGTAAGAGGTCCCCTTTGTCTGTCTTACCCGAGAGGACCAGCGTTAACGGGCTTACCAATAAGCTCACTTCTCTCCAGCGTGTTACAGCAAGATCAGTGGCGCTGGCCGGCCTCGACGGAGGCTGATATTGCTGAAATAATTTCCCAGCTTCCTCCAACTAATCCAACAACATCAGACCAAATTTGCTGGAGAAACAGCGCGGGTAAGTTCACTGTACAGTCAGCAATTTTGCTGATTCAACCTGCTTCAATGCAAGTTCAATGGCACGGTCTTCTTCGAGGTAAATTTAAGATTGCAAGACACTGTTTTGTTCTTTGGTTGGCCATCCTTGAAAAATTATCCACATTGGATAAACCTTGGATTTCGAGTGATAATGATGGCTGCGTGCTTTGTGATGGGCATTTTGGTGAAACACATGGCCATTTATTCTTTGAATGTTGGTATTCTAGACGTTGCTTGTCAATTTTGAAGACTAGGATTAAATTTCAATGGCCGAGATTGGAATGGAAGCAAGGCATTATATGGGCAAGCAAACGATGGAGGGGAACACATCTTATTAATGTGGCTTTGCGTTCGGTTTTGGCATCATTGGTATATCACATATGGGCTGAACGGAATAATAGAAAATTCGCAGCAACAGCCATCAGCGGAAGCCGTATCTAATCGAGTTTTAGAAGATGTTCGATTGCGAATCATGAGTGCGGATTTTTCTCCTAGCTTGCAATATAGAAATTTGTATAGAATTTGGAAAATAGCTTGGCCTTTAGGGCATTAGGGCATTCTTTATTTTTTAAAGCCATGTACTTTTTTCAATAATGAAATTTACCGTTGACCCAAAAAAAAAAAAAAAAATTTGCTAAGTGAAATAATAACTACAAATTAGTAAAAATAGGTAAGGAAACTTTCTTAAATAAAACTGTGCAAAACAGCTGAAATAAAAATTATCTCCGAATCTGACGAAACTTGACCCAGAGGTAGGTCTAACCATAATAGTGCGTGGTAAATTTAAGTGAAATAATAACTACAACTTAGTCAAATAGGTAAGCAAACTTTCTTTAATAAAACATGCAAAACAGCTGAAATAAAAACTGTCTCCGAATCTGACGAACTTGACACAGAGGTAGGTCTTAACCCATAATAGTGCGTGGTAAATTTGCTAACTAAAATAATAACTACAACTTTGTCAAATAGGTAAACAAACTTTCTTAAATAAAACCGTGCAAAACAGCTGAAATAAAAACTATCTCCAAATCTGATGAAACTTGACCCAGAGGTAGACCCATAGGTTGGTCTTAACCTAAAATAGTGGGTCTCCGTAATGGATGAAAATTCTCTCTGTTCTCTCACACACACTACACCGAAAACACACACTAGCACTAACATCTCCCATGCACCGGCGGCCTTGGTGGACGATGGAGAAGAAGGTGACCTCGACGACGGCGACCATGGCGCTGTTTCGGCCGAGCCGGCGATGTCCACGCCGGTTGATAGTGGCACTTCAATGGCGAAGCTAAAATCGGAGTTTAACTTCAAGGAATTTTTCGAACTTGCTACGAGGGTTATTGAAATCGGGGCGAGCTCGAATCGGGCGGTCATGGTGGATTCCGGCCGGTTCAGTCAAGGCGGCCGACTCCATTTCCAGTTGCTTCAAGGCCAGCTCGCCGTTGTACACGCCTGTCGATGTCCGAACATGAGCCCATCATGAACAACAGTTCGGCGCCGAAGTCTTTGTGGCACCGACGTCTAGTGCAGCGCCGACGACTAGTGCGGCGTTGACGGCTACATGTAATGAGGAGCCGCAGATGATGATGATGCCTAGGGGGATGAGGAGACCGTTGGCGGCTGATAGTGTTGATGCGGCGCTGACCTTGTGTATCGAGCCGCCGCAACTTTTGACTTCGCAGGGGGGCGCACGACGGCCGTGGCGGCTGTGACCTCGTCCGCCGCGTCCTTGGATGGAGTATGGTCCCCTCGACTGTCGGCGTTGCACACAAAGAAGACGCCATTGACGGCGACCTCCATGGACGGCGATGAAAGCTATCGGACATATCAAGCGCCGGAGGCACATCCCCCTCCGTTTTTCGCTGGTCAGACGGAGATCGTCCACCACTCACCAGCCGGCCACATTCTCGAATAGAACGGCAAGTTGCACCACCCTATTGAGGCTGTTTTGTCTTCTCCGACCGACCACATTCTGCCGACAGAAAATCATCTTCCTTCGCCAACATGGAATCGGACAGCGCCACCATTGAATCATGGTGCCCCAACACCAATACCTGTGCCGCCGTTCACGAAACAGCCGCTGCTGTTCACGGCCGAGAGGCCGCCGATCGTTATTCCGGCAACCACAGTAGCACTGGCAAGCCAGATTTTTATTGCGACTATCCAGAAGTCCGAGGCCGATGAAACAGCGGCTGTGCAGCAGTCCGAGACCTCCGTGACTGCTGCTGATCGTGAGGGGGTGGAACCGTCGTTGAATAGTTCGATGCCGCGTCGGAATGTTACGAAATCAGTCCCTGCTCCTGCCGAAATTCAAAGCCCGATGCATTCGATGGGAATCTTTATCGGTAACGTACCACTACAAACCCCCGGTTCAGATTTTTCTTGTGATAAATTTGCTGCGTCGTTTAATAATTCGACTAGGAAAATGTTGTCTTATGTGAATCCGAGTATTCAAAATGGTGAAATTGTTGTAAGGCCGTCCATTGATGTAGTTCGTGAGGGATCACGCCGGTGGATAACACGGCGGTGGGATATTTCTTAGGCCGCAAATCATATTATCATCATCTTAACGAGTATGTACGATCGGTTTGGCCGGATGTCAAGACGGTTACGGCAACGTCTAATGGTTTCTATTTCTTTCAATTTAAGATTGAAATTGCGATGGAGGAGGTCATCGAAGGGGTCCTTGGTTGTTTCAAGGCCAACCGATTGTTCTTCAACGGTGGGAGCCGGGCATGGTTTTGCGGAAACACAAACATACACAAGTCCTGGTGTGGATTAGGCTTCGCCACTTACCGGTCGAGTTTTGGACCGATGATGGACTAAGTACGGTAGCGAGCGGGTCGGCCGGCCGCTATATCAAGATACCATCACTAGGGCATGCACGAGACTGGACTTTGCTCGTGTATGTGTGATGCTTGATATTTCGTCAACTCTACCTAAGCACCTCATTATTATGATGCCGAGGGAGGACAGAACTGAAGTACCATGCAAGGTGGAGGTAGAGTATGAGTGGGTGCCACCGAAATGCAAGAATTGTATGTCATTAGGCCACTCGACGTCTGCATGCCCGGATGCTAGAAAGATTGACAAATCGCCTGTTTCGGTGTATGTTCAGAAGCGGACGGTGCAGCCGCGGTAAGCCGGCCTGACGTGACTAAGGGTGCTGACCGAAAGCCTTCGGTAGCACGGGAGGATGGAGCTGGGATGGATGCGAATGGAGCTACACCTGATGAGGTTATCGATAAGGGGAAAGCGGTTGTTATGTATAATCCGTTTGATGTTTTATTGCTCGCTGATGATGATGCAGGTGTTTCCGACCGGGGTCCTACAAGCAGCCCCTTGCCTATTGTTACGTGATGAATGCAGGCATCTGGAATGTTCGAGGGTTGAACAGACGAGACCATCAAGTGGCGGTGAAGGAGCTTGTATCCGAATTCAGGTTACAATTCCTTGGACTTTTAGAAACTCGAGTCTCTGCTGTTAATGTGTCGCGTATTCAAAATTTTTTACCACATTGGTCTTGGTTTACTGATTATAATGGGCCGGGTAACCGTATTTGGCTTGCATGGATGATGAACTGCTTGATGTGCATGTGTTAGATTTGGATGTACAGTTTATACACTGTCGTATTACTATTCAGTGTGCTCACTTGTCTGTCTTAGCCACCGTGGTTTATGGAGCAAATGATACTATTGGTAGACGGGGGTTATGGCAAAATTTGATGACACTGGCTCACTCTATTTCTGATGAACCGTGGATTGTCGGGGGGATTTCAACACGTACTTGATATGAGTGAGGTGTGTGGATCCTCAGCTGATATTCAATTGGCTATGACTGAGTTCAGAGATTGTATCCTTGATACTGGATTAATCCACCTACCGGTACAAGGAGAGCGGTTTTCTTGGCATAATTGCAGTGAAGGAGACCGTAGCCTATGGAAATGTCTTGATAGGCTGATTGTTAATGAGATAGGACAGTGGCCGTGTTCGCATTACCACTGTCTCAACGCTCGGACCTCTGATCATTCTCCGCTTGTGATCCGAGGAGATACTGTTTCTCATACGGTCAGTATGTTTCGTTTCGACAACTATCTCACGATGTCGTCGGAATTCACTACTTCAGTGCAGAATATTTGGCGGCATCAAATTGCAGAAACTAATATGTATGAAGTTACACGGAAACTGCAGCTCTGAAGCGGTCTTTCGTACACTTAGAAAGAAGAAAGGAGACCTCTCTATGAATGTCAAACTCGCTGCTGAATTCCTTGGTACGGTGCAGCAACTGTTACAAACGGATAGACACAATACATTATTGATCTGACACGAGAAGTGTTGCAAGATGGTTTTCTTAGCTACTAAGCTGGAACAGGTCATGCTTCAACAGAGGGCGAAGATTCAATGGTTAAAGGGTGGAGATCAATGCTCTAGAATCTTCTTCCAAAAGGTGGCCATGAGAAAAGCATCCAAGAAGGTGTTCCAGATAGCGAATGAGGCTGGCCGAACACTCACCGAGCAGGATGAAGTAGTGGACGAATTTGTATCTTTCTATCAGCGACTACTCGGAGGTGAGAGACGGCGGGAGTACATTGATTTGAGATACTTACGACCCTGGGCCCGGCATGTTGTAACCCCGGCTGAGTGCACGGTGCTAGTACAACGGCCTACACGGAGGAAGTCAAGGATGCCTTCTTCAATATTGCAGAGGACAAGGCGCCAGGACCGGATGGCTACTCCTCGGGTTTCTATAAAGCTGCTTGTGTCATAGGCGACGAGGTGGTTAAAGCAATCTTGGAATTCTTTACTACAGGGCGTCTGTTGAAGCAAGTCAACACCACTATGCTTGCTCTCATCCCTAAGGTACGGGTGCCGAACTTGGTGTCAGATTTTCGACCCATATCATGATGTAACGTGCTTTATAAGGTTATTACTAAGATAATTGTACAGCGCTTGAGACTGGTGTTAGATGCGATGATCAGCCCATCGCAGAATGCTTTTGTCCCGGGCCGTTCTATTGGTGATAACATTCTGCTTGCCCAGGAGATGTTCACAGGGTATAATAGACAGGGACTACCGAAGAGATGTGCATTGAAAGTTGATCTGAGGAAGGCATATGACACGGTCGAATGGGATTTCCTTATAGCTGCGCTCCAACTGTTTGGATTCCCGGACATCTTTATTGGTTGGATCGAGGAGTGTGTTACTACTCCTATGTTCTCGGTGTGCATTAATGGGAACCCTCACGGTTTTTTCAAGGAGCTAGGGGGTTGCGACAGGGGATCCGATGTCCCCGTTCTTGTTCGTTCTGTCATGGAAGTCCTGCAGTTGATGATGCAACAACTTATTGATCAGAATGAGGGATTCTCATACCATTGGCGTTGCAAGGAGCTTGGTTTATTTCAGCTATGTTTTGCCGATGATCTCCTGCTTTTTTTGCAAGGCCGATGTGGCCTCGGTCCAGGTGTTTAGACGTGGGCTAGATGAATTCGCCAACCTATCCGGCCTTCATGCTAACCCACAGAAGAGCCAGCTCATTTTATCCCGGTCAGCACAGGAAGAGCGGGAGCACCTAATTGCAGCTCTGCAGTTCCAGGAGGGTCACCTCCCCCTCAGGTACCTCGGCCTTCCTCTTTTAGCCTCACGGCTATCTATCTCGGATTGCCATCCCCTCCTCCTTAAAGTTGATAGTCGGATTAAAGGTTGGGATAGTATCAGTTGTCATTCGCAGGAGGCTCCAGTTGATCAAATCAGTGCTTATGTCGCTTAATGTTTACTGGGCGATGGCCTTCATATTACCGAAAGGGGTCATCCGGGAAGTAGAGAAACGGATGCGAAATTTCTTGTGGAAAGGAACTCGACAGTGGGGTATCCAAAGGTGGCATGGAGTAGTGTGTGCAGACCGAAAGAAGAAGGGGGCTAGGAATCCGGGATATCCTAGCACTCAACAAAGCTCTTATGTGTCGCCATCTTTGGAATGTGATCCAAGGCAACCAGTCGTCCATTTGGGTGCGATGGATTGCTCATAATCATCTCCGACACAAATCCGTATGGACGGTGGATGTCAAGGGTTCTTGGGGCTGGAGGAAGCTTCTTCGATTACGATCACACTTCTTCCTTACATTGAGCTCAAGATTGGTGATGGGGAATCTTTTTCTCTTTGGCATGACCCCTGGCATAGTCTCGGCCCATTGATCCAGCGGTTTCCGTGTGGCCCCAGCAGGACGAACATTCCTGCGGCAGCAACACTTTCAACGGTTATTGTGGATGGAGCTTGGCGTTGGCCTCTTATCACGGACATGGAATGCATTGAAATCATATACGTGCTACCGACCATTCACAATGGTAGCGACTCTATTCTATGGCGTGGGGCGACTTCTCTACGAAGGTTGTCTATGATATATTCCGGAGTCCGGGACCTAAGGTAGGATGGTATTCACTACTATTAGGCCCTTGTAAGATCCCTAAGTATTCCTTTGTTCTATGGTTGGCTATTCTTGAGAAACTTTCGACGATGGATAAACCATGGCTATCTCACTTAGGTGGGGTATGTGTGTTGTGCGGACGTGTGGTGGAGACGCATGAGCACCTATTTTTCGGTGCAGCTACTCTCGGCGGTGTATTATTGAAGAGCATTGTTCGCTTCAGTTGGCCGAACCGTGCATGGGGGAGGATATTACTTGGGCTTCGAAGAGGTATATGGGCCGACACACAGTCCAGGCGGCTTACAGAGCTTTATTGGCAGCTATTGTCTGTCATATTTGGCAGGAACGTAATCAAAGAGTCTTTAGGCATATTACACGGCCGAGTTCCACGATTGCTAGGAATGCGATTGACGCGATTAGGCAGAAGATACTTAGCATAGAATTACTTGATTCTGTTAGTTCGCGAGGATTATATCGACTTTGGCGAATCCCCTGGCTTGTCAGGGATACCGCTTGACCACTTGACGCATCTGATTGTTGTACC
Source organism: Sesamum angolense (assembly GCA_034509725.1). Classification (NCBI taxonomy): domain Eukaryota; kingdom Viridiplantae; phylum Streptophyta; class Magnoliopsida; order Lamiales; family Pedaliaceae; genus Sesamum; species Sesamum angolense. The sequence continues at coordinate 21,789 of JACGWL010000170.1, forward strand.
TCTTGTACTTTACTTTATTAATGAAATTTACCGTTACCGAAAAAACTTGACCCAGAGGTAGGTCGTTTGTGGGGGGCGATTTCAATGCTGTCCGAGATTTGAGTGAGGTTTGTGGTACCTCTGGGGACATTCGATTGGCAATGAGTGATTTTAATGACTGTATCCGGAGGGCTGGCCTTATTGCTTTGCCTATGAGGGGGTACAATTCTCGTGGCATAACTGTAGTACGGATGGAGGAGTCTTTGGAAGCGCCTCGATCGTATTCTTGTTAATGACATGTGGTTAGAGCGTTGGCCAGACGCCTACTACGAATGCCTCACGCCGAGGACATCTGACCATTCTCCTTTGGTGTTGTGTGGAGACGTGCGGGACCCACATGTGAGTATGTTTCGATTTGATAATTTCCTTGCCTTATCACTGGGTTTTATTGCATCTGTACAGAATGTTTGGCAGCATCGGATCATTGGTGCTCCAATGTACTCTGTTACCAGGAAACTTAAGGCGTTGAAACCAGTCTTTCGGCAACAGAGGAAGGAAAAAGGGATATATCATTGAATGTCAAATTGGCTGCTGAGTTTCTGGAAATCTCACAGCAACTACTTATGGCGGGACGCCATGATTCCCTTCTGTCACACTTGGAAAATTGCTGCAAAATGGTGTACTTAAAACCACAAAACTTGAGCAAATCATGCTGCAACAGAGAGCCAAAATGCAGTGGCTGAAGGGGGGAGATCAGTGCACTAGAGTGTTCTTCCGTAGGGTGGCAATGAGACGTGCTAGCAAAAGAATCTTTCAAATCTCTGATGATGATGGCCACACTTATACTGAGCCTAAGGATGTAAGTGATACATTTGTTGCCTATTTTGAGAGACTATTAGGTGGTGAGTGTGCCCTGAGAAGTCTGGACCTACGATACCTTCGACCTTGGGCGCGACATGTCATTACGGAAGAGGAGTCCAATTCATTAACTCGACCTATTACTGCAGATGATGTCAAAACTGCCCTATTTGACATCGAAGAGGATCGGGCTCCCGGTCCAGATGGGTTCTCATCTGGATTCTTCAAAGCTGCATGGTCGGTTGTGGGGGAAGATATCACGGCTGCAGTTAACGATTTCTTTACTACGGGTAGATTGCTCAAACAAGTTAATGCCACATTAATCACGCTGATACCCAAGGTTAGTGCTCCATCACATGTCACTGATTTCAGACCTATATCTTGCTGCAATGTTATCTATAAAATTATTACCAAGATTTTAGTGCTTCGTATCTGGGAAGTCCTTGATAAGCTTATTAGCCCCTCACAAAATGCGTTTGTCCCGGGTCGGTCTATTAGCGATAATGTTATGCTTGCTACAGAATTATTCTCTGGCTATAACCAGTGTCGCCTTCCTCCACGTTGTGCTTTGAAAGTTGACTTGAGGAAAGCTTACGATACGGTTGAATGGGATTTTCTGGTTGCTACACTCCATTTATTTGGTTTTCCGATTGCATTTATTCGGTGGATTGAGGAATGTGTCACTACACCGCGTTTCTCTCTTTATTTGAATGGAGAGGTTCACGGATTTTTTGCAGGGGCGCGCGGCCTTCGACAGGGAGACCCCATGTCTCCATGTCTTTTTGTCCTCGTTATGGAAGTCCTTCACATGATAGTGCCGCAATTCATTAAGCAGGATGGTGACTTCGCATATCATTGGAAATGTAAGGACTTAGCCTCTTCCAATTAAGCTTTGCCGATGACCTTCTTCTTCTTTGCAAAGCAGAGGTTCGTTCTATCAGCTTATTCAGGCGAGGACTAGATACTTTTGCATCACTTTCTGGTTTACATACCAACTCACAGAAGAGCCAACTGATCATCTCTAAAGCGGCTCATGGGCTCCGAACTTCCCTTCTTGACACGCTGGGATTCCAAGAAGGACATCTTCCTGTGCGGTATCTTGGTCTCCCACTTATCTCCTCTCGCCTCACTATTTCAGACTGCCAACCACTATTTCAGAAGATTGACAACCGCATTCATGGGTGGGAAGGGACCAACCTGTCATTTGCAGGGAGGGCCCAGCTGATTAAATCTGTTCTTTCAGCACTTGGGGTTTAATTGGGCGATGGCCTTCTTATTGCCTAAGGGAGTTATTAAGGAAATTGATAAGAGACTTCGTACCTTTCTTTGGAAGGGGACTACTGCGAGCGGATATCCGAAGGTTGCGTGGGACGTTGTGTGTCGTCCATTGGAAGAAGGTGGTCAAGGCATTAGGGATGTCCATGCCCTTAATCGTACCCTTATGAGTCACCCCTTTGGTCTGTCATCAGTCATGATAGAACATCCATTTAGGTGGATTGGATTACCCATTATCGCCTCCGGGACAAATCTGTTTGGACTGTTAGCACTGTGACAGGAGCTGGGGGATGGAGGAAAATGCTGGCACTGTGGAATATCTTGTTACCATATCCAATTCAGGGTTGCATCAGCTGGCTCTTTCTCTCTTTGGCATGACCCGTGGCCTCGCCTTGGACCACTGATTCTCACATTTCCTTGGGGCCCACAGCTGACTCAGACGGCGCCCCAGGACCGTTTGAATGTGGTTATTGAGAATGGCAGTTGGCGATGGCCTCTTACTACGGATATTGCATGTTTGGAAATTACACGGCTCCTTCCGCCCATCCACCACGGGAATGATTCCATCACATGGACTACTCACGGAGGGGCCTTTACTACTAAGGCGGCGTATGACTTATTCCGTCCTTTCGGGCCCAAAGTAGATTGGTCTTCACTATTCTTGGGCCCTTTCAAGATCCCCCGGAACTCATTTATCTTATGGCTTGCTATTTTGGAGAGGTTATCCACCTTGGACAAACCATGGCTTACGCATATTGATGGAGCTTGTATTCTGTGTGACAGTGGGAATTCAGAGACACACAATCATCTTTTCTTTGCATGTTCTTATACCCGACATTGTATTGCCACCATTCGGACTCACATCAGATTTCCTTGGCCTTATATGGAGTGACAGCGAGGAGTTTCGTGGGCAACGGCACGTTGGAGAGGTAACCATGTGTGAATGCGGCATATAGATCACTTTTAGCATCTTTAGTCTACCATATTTGGCAGGAACGCAATAGAAGACGATTTCAAGCCATCAACCGACCACCTTCTATTGTTGCATCCATTGTTATTGAGGAAGTCAAGTAGAGGATTCTTAGCGCTTCATTACGCTTTTCTGTCAGCACTCAGGGACTTTATGGATTATGGCATATCCCTTGGCCTGTCGAGGGAAATGCTGACTGATTATACCTGTTGTACTGTACCTTTGTACTTTTACTTTTAATGAAACTTACCTTCACTGAAAAAAAAAGAAAAAAAAATTACTAAGTGAAATAATAACAAGAAGTTAGTCAAATAGGTAAGAAAAACTTTCTTAAATAAAACCGTGCAAAACAGCTGAAATAAAAACTATCTCCGAATCTGATGAAACTTGACCCAGAGGTAGGTCGTAACCCATAATAGTGCGTGGTAAATTTTCTAAGTGAAATAATAACTACAAGTTAGTAAAATAGGTAAGCAAACTTTCTTAAATAAAACTGTGCAAAACAGCTGAAATAAAATTATCTCCGAATCTGATGAAACTTGACCCAGAGGAAGGTCGTTAACCAATAATAGTGCGTGGTAAATTTGCTAAGCGAAATAATAACTACAACTTAGTCAAATAGGTAAGGAAACTTCCTTCAATAAAACCTGCAAAACAGTTGAAATAAAAATTGTCTCCGAATCTGACGAAAGTTGACCCAGAGGTAGGTCTTAACCCATAATACTTCGTGGTAAATTTGCTAAGTTAAATAATAACTACAAGTTAATCAAATAGGTAAGCAAACTTTCTTTAATAAAACCGTGCAAAACAGCTGAAATTCCGAATCTGAAACTGATGCAACTGAAAAAAAAAACTCTCCGAATCTGATGAAACTTGACCCAGAGGTAGGTCGTAACCCATAATAGTGCGTGGTAAATTTGCTAAGCGAAATAATAACTACAACTTAGTCAAATAGTAAGCAAACTTCTTTAATAAAACCGTGCAAAAAGCTGAAATAAAAACTCTCCGAATCTGACGAAACTTGACCCAGAGGTAGGTCTTAACCCATAATAGTCTGGTAAATTTGCTAAGTGAAATAATAACTACAAGTTAGTAAATAGGTAAGCAAACTTTCTTTAATAAAACCGTGCAAAACAGCTGAAATAAAAACTGTCTCCGAATCTGACGAACTTGACCCAGGTAGGTCTTAACCATAATAGTGCGTGGTAAATTTGCTAAGTGAAATAATAACTACAAGTTAGTCAAATAGTTAAGCAAAATTTCTTAAATAAACCGTGCAAAACAGCTGAAATAAAAATCTCCGAATCTGACGAAACTTGACCCAGAGGTAGGTCTAACCCATAATAGTGCGTGGTAAATTTGCTAAGTGAAATAATAACTACAAGTTAGTCAAATAGGTAAGCAAACTTTCTTTAATAAAACCTTGCAAAACAGCTGAAATAAAAACTGTCTCCGAATCTGACGAAACTTGACCCAGAGGTAGGTCTTAACCCATAATAGTGGTAAATTTGCTAAGTGAAATAATAACTACAAGTTAGTCAAATAGGTAAGCAATTTTTTAATAAAACCGTGCAAAACAGCTGAAATAAAAACTGTCTCCGAATCTGACGTAAACTTGACCCAGAGGTAGGTCTTAACCCATAATAGTGCGTGGTAAATTTGCTAACTAAAATAACAACTACAAGTTAGTCAAATAGGTAAACAAACTTTCCGGTAACGGTAAATTTCATTAATAAGTAGGGTACAAAAGGTACAACAGTCAGGGTATCAAGCCTCAAGCGGTATCCCTGACAGGCCAGGGAATTCGCCACAATCGATATAAACCTCGAGTACTAACAGAATCAGAAAGATCTAGGCTAAGTATTTTCTGCCTAATCTCTTCTGCCGCAATCCTAGCAATAGTGGTGCTCGGGCGCTCACTGTGCTGAAAAACTCTTTGGTTACGTTCCCGCCAAATATGATAAACAATAGCTGATAATAACGCTCTGTAAGCCGCCTGAACAATGTGTCTGCCCTTCCATCTCGTCGAAGCCCATGTAATATCCTCTCCCCATGCACGGTTCGGCCAAGTGAAGCGAACTGCCTCCTTCAAGTCGCGGATACACCTCCGAGAGTAGCTGCACCGAAAGAAGAGGTGCTCATGTGTCTCCACCTCCCGGCCGCACAACACACATACCCCTCCTAGATGAGGTAGCCATGGTTTATCCATTGTCGAGAGTTTACCAAGGATAGCCAACCATAAGACAAACGAGAACCTGGGTATCTTACAAGGGCCTGAAAGTAGGGGATACCATCCTACTATAGGACCCGGAGTCCGGAATATACCATAGGCCACCGTAGTGAATTCACCCCCGCGCCATAGAATAGAGTCACTGCCGTTATGGATAGTCGGTAGCAAATGTAAGATTTCAATGCACTCCATATCGGTGATAGGAGGCCAACTCCAATCTCCGTCCACAATCACCTCAGAAAGCTTAGCTGCTATCGGAATGTTCGTCCGGCTAGGGCCACTCGGAAACCGCCGGATCAGAGTGCCGAGGCTATGCCATGGGTCATGCCAAATAGAAAAGATTTCCCCATTACCAACCTTAAATTCAATGTAGGGAAGAAGTGCTGATCGTAGGCGAAGAAGTTTTCTCCAACCCCAAGAGCCACCCTTCGCGTCAACCGTCCACACCGACTTGTGCCTAAGATGAGTATGAGCAATCCATTGCACCCAAATGGAAGACTGGTTGCTTTGGATCACATTCCAAAGATGGCGACTCATAAATGCTTTTTGAGTGCTAGGATATCCCGGATTCCTAGACCTCCTTCCTCCATCGGTCTGCACACGTCACTCCATGCCACCTTTGGATATCCCACTGCCGAGTTTCCTTTCCACAGGAAATGACGCATCCTTTTCTCAACTGCTCGTATGACCCCTTTCGGTAATATGAAGGCCATAGCCCAATAGACATTGAGCGACATAAGCACTGATTTGATCAATTGAAGTCTCCCTGCAAAGGACAACTGAATGCTGTCCCACCCTTTAATCCGACTATCAAATTTTAAGGAGAAGGGGTTGGCAATCCGAAATCGATAGCCGCGAGGCTAATAGAGGCAGGCCGAGATACCTGAGGGGAAGGTGACCCTCCTGAAACTGTAAAGCTGCAAGTAGATGCTCCCGCATTGGCTGCGCTGACCGTGATAGAATGAGCTGACTCTTTTGTGGGTTGGCATGAAGTCCGGAGAGTTTGGCGAATTCATCTAGTCCATGCCGAAATATCCGGACTGAAGCAACGTCGGGTTTGCAAAATAGAAGGAGGTCATCAGCAAAGCATAGTTGAAATAATCCAATCTCCTTACAACGCCAATGAAAGGAGAATCCCTCATTCTGGTCAATAAGTTGTTGCAACATCAGCTGCAGGACTTCCATAATCAGAACAAACAGGAACGGGGACAACGGATCCCCTGTCGCAACCCCCTGGAACCCTTGAAGAACCCGTGAGGGTTCCATTGATGCAAACCGAGACATAGGAGTAGTGACACACTCCTCAATCCAACCTATAAAGATGTCCGGAAATCCAAAAAGATGTAGTACGGCACTAAGGAAATCCCATTCGACCGTGTCATATGCCTTCCTCAGATCAACCTTCAAGGCACATCGCATTGGTAGTCCCTGTCGATTATACCCTGAAAAGATCTCCTGGGCAAGTAAGATATTCCCCAATAGAGCGGCCCGGGACAAATGCATTCTGTGAGGGACTGATCATCTTATCCAACACTGATCTCAAGCGCTGTACAATAATCTTGCTGATAACTTTATAAAGCACGTTACAGCAGGAAATGGGCGAAAATCTGAAACCAAGGATGGCATCCGTACCTTAGGAATGAGAGCAAGTATAGTAGTGTTAACTTGCTTCAACAATCGGCCTGTAGTAAAGAATTCCAAGATCGCTTTGACCACCTCCTCACCTATGACCGGCCAAGCCGCTTTGTAAAAACCGGACGAGTAGCCATCCGGGCCTGGCGCCTTGTCCTCCGCAATATCAAAGAAAGCATCCTTAATTTCCTCCCGTGTAACCGATTGTACTAGCTCCATACACTCGTCCGGTGTTACAACATGTCGTGCCCAAGGACGTAAGTATCTTAAATCAAGAAACTCACGCCTTCTCTCTCCCCGAGCAGTCGCTGATAGAAAGAGACAAACTCATCAACCACTTCATCATGCTCTGTAAGTATCCGTCCAGCCTCATTCGTTATCTGGAACACCCGCTTGGCCGCTCGTCGCATGGCCACCTTTCGGAAGAAGATCCGGGAGCACTGATCTCCACCCTTTAGCCATTGAATTTTCGCCCGTTGTTGCAGCATGGTTTGCTCCAGCTTTGTAGCTCTGAAGAAAACCAACTTGCAACATTTCTCAAGTCGGATTAATAAGGCATTATGCCGATCCCCTTCTAGCAATTGCTGCACCTTACCAAGGAATTCCGCCGCTAATTTGACATTCAAAGACAGGTCACCTTTCTTTCTTCTAAGTGACCGAAATCGGCTTCAGAGCTTGCAATTTCCGTGTAACGGCATACATAGCGGTTCCTTCTATTCGATGCCTCCAAATATTCTGCACTGATGGAGTGAAGTCCGACGACATCGTGAGGTAGTTGTCGAAACGAAACATACTGACCGTGTGAGTAGCAGTGTCTCCTCGGATCACAAGAGGAGAATGGTCAGAGGTCCGGGCATTTAGACAATGGTAGTGCGAGTTCGGCCATTGGCTTAGCCAAGCATCATTAACAAGCATTCTATCCAGTCGTTTCCATAGGCTGCGGTCACCTTCACTGCAGTTATGCCAAGAAAACCGTTCCCCCTGTACCGGTAATTGGATTAAACCAGTGTCAAGGAGACAGTCCCTAAACTCCGTCATAGCCGAGTGGATATCAGCCGAGGATCCACAGACCTCACTCATATCAAGTACTGTGTTAAAATCACCCCCAACAATCCACGGTTCATCAGAGATAGAATTAGCCAATAGCACTAGCTTCTGCCACAGCCCCCGTCTACTAATAGTATCATTCGCACCATACACCACAGTAGCTAAAATCGACAAATGAGCACATCGAATAGTAATACGACAGTGTATAAACTGAGCATCCAAATCCAGCATTCACATCAAGTAATTCATCATCCCATGCAATCCAAATACGGTTCCCGGTCCCAGCATAATCAGTAAACCAAGACCAACGTGGTAAAAAAGTTTGCACACGTGAAACATTAACAGCAGAAACTCTAGTTTCTAAAAGTCCAAGGAATTGTAACCTGGATTCGGATACGAGCTCCTTCACCGCCACCTGATGGTCTCGCCGGTTGAGACCCCGAACGTTCCAGATGCCGGCATTCATCACGTAACAATATTCAAGGGGCTGCTAATAGGACCCCGTTCAGAAGCTCCTGCATCATCGTCATCAAGTAATAAAGTATCAAACGGATTATACACAACAACCGCTTTCCCCTTATCGACACCCTCGCTATGTGCAGCCCCAGGCTCTACCTCCACACCTTCGTCCTCCTCATGCTGCACCGTACGGGTAGCATCGTTCGTCGTAACAGGCTGACTGACCGGTGGCTTCATAGTCCGTTTCTGTACGTACACCGAAACAGGCGGTTTCTCGACTTTTTTGGAATCGGGACATGCAGTCATCGCATGGCCTAGTGACATACAATTTTTGCACTTCGGTGGCACCCATTCGTACTCCACCTCCACCTTGCACGGCATTTCAGTGCCGTCCTCCTTCGGCATCATGATTATGAGGTGCTTCGGTAGCGTTGACGAAATATCAAGCATCACACATACACGAGCGAAATCCAGCCTCGTGCATGCCCGAGTGATGGTATCTTGATACAGCGGCCGTCCGACCCCGCTAGCAACTGTACTAAGTCCTTCATTGGTCCAAAACTCAACCGGTAAGTGACGAAGTCTAATCCACACCGGAACTTGCGTATGCTTATGTTTACGTAAAACCATGCCCGGCTCCCATCTTTGAAGGACAATCGGTTGGCCTTGAAACAACAAGGACCCCCTTCGATGACTTCCTCCATTGCAATTTCAGTTTTAAATTGAAAGAAATAGAATCCATTAGACGTTGCCGTAACCGTCTTGACTGCCGGCCAAACCGATCGGACGTAATCATTAAGATGATGATAGTATGGTTTCCGTCCTAAAAAATACCCCACCGCCGTGTTCTCCCACCGGCGGGATCCCTCACGAACTATATCGATCGACGGGCGTACAACAATTTCACCATTTTGAATACTCGGATTCACATAAGACAACGTTTTTCTAGTCGAATTGTTAAAGGATGCAGCAAATTTATCACAAGAAAATCTGAACCGTGGGTATGTAATGCCTCGGCAATTTTACACTCATCAATCTTGGGGGCCAAAAGTGGATTTAAAGGGACATTACCAATAAATATTTCCGGCAGCCGGTTCGTCGGAGCTCCGATGGTCGCCGGAGGCGCAGCTGGTGGCGGCTGAGTACTGCTCATCGGCGCGGGCATAGGAGCTGGTGCTAGAGTCTTCACCCCACGATCCCATGTCAGCGAAAGAGTACCAGTCGCGGCCGGCTGGACACTCGGAGGAGGCGAACCCACCGGCGACCGGTGGTGAAAAGCGCCGTTCAGTCCAAACAAGGAGTCGGCGGAGGGTGAATGGTGGTCCTTCTCCGTCGGAACAGCCAAAAACGGAGTCGGTGAAGGGTGTTCCGCCGGTGCTTTGGCAATCCGCGGTGGGAGCGAGCTCACATCGTCGTAAATGGAGGTGGCCATCAATGGCGTCGGCCGACGAAGTCGAGGCGGATTATCGTCAACCAAGGACGCAGCAGTCAAAGTCGGCGCCGCAACCAGCCTTTGCGCGGCCCCATGCGCAATAAATGTTTTCGGCGCCTCGTCAGTCAACAGCGCCGCAGCAGCCGAATTCGCAGCCGCCAACGGTCTTGTCCCATGTGCCATGCTGAAATTCGGCGCCTCGTTACACGAGGCACCAGCCTTCGGCGCCGCTTCAGCCGAAGACGCAGCCGTCAACGGGTCATGCAAGGTCCCATGCGCCGTAATGCAATTCGGCGCCTCGTTACCCGAGACTCCAGTCGTCAGCTCCGCGCCGTTAATGAAACGTCGAGCAGGTCGAGATTTCCTTGCCGGGAACGGAGTCAGTTGCCGTGTCTGCACACGCCGAATCCTCCATGTCCGGCCGACGTACCCTCACCCCCAAGCTTCTCCTTCCATTGTTTTTTCAAGGCCTTCAACATTTCCATGGATTCGGAGTCTCCATTGTCGATCACCCGCGAAGCTAGTTCGATGAATTCATTGAAGTTAAATTCGGTTTTGAGCTTTTCCATAGTCAACTCACCTTCCGCCGCCGGTATCTTCGTCAGAGCGGCCGAGACAGCTCCATGACCGCCAACTTGAAGTTCTCCATCTTCTCCTTCATCCACGCGGGACCGTCGCCGGAGCAGCCAAGCCGACGCCATTGCCGCCGTCTTCAAGTTCGCCTTCTTCTTCTCCTTCTTCCACCAAGACCGCTGGTGCATTGGAGTTGTTGGAGATAGTGTGTGTTTTTGGTGTAATGTGTGTGAGAGAACAGAGAAAATTTTCTTCCATTTGCTCTCCGAGCAGGAAGCCTTTAGTTAATAACTACAAGTTAGGCAAACAAACTTTCTTAAATAAAATCGTGCAAAACCTCTGAAATAAAAACTATCTCCAAATCTGATGAAACTTGACCCAGAGGTAGGTCGTAACCCATAATAGTGCGTGGTAATTTGATAAGTGAAATAACAACTACAAATTTGTAAAACAGGTAAGCAAACTTTCTTAAAAAAAACTATGCAAAAACAGCTGAAATAAAATTATCTCCGAATCTGATGAAACTTGACCCAGAGGTAGGTCGTAACCAATAATAGTGCGTGGTAAATTTGCTAAGCGAAATAATAACTACAACTTAGTCAAATAAGTAAGCAAACTTCCTTCAATAAAACCTTGCAAAACAGTTGAAATAAAAAACCATCTCCGAATCTGACGAAACTTGACCCAGAGGTAGGTCTTAACCCATAATACTTTCTGGTAAATTTGCTAAGTGAAATAATAACTACAAGTTAATCAAATAGGTAAGCTAACTTTCTTTAATAAAACCGTGCAAAAACAGCAGAAATAAAAACTGTCTCTGAATCTGACGTAACTTGACACAGAGGTAGGTCTTAACCGATAATAGTGCGTGGTAATTTGCTAACTAAAATAATAACTACAAGTTAGTCAAATAGGTAAACAAACTTTCTTAAATAAAATCGTGCAAAACCTTTGAAATAAAAACTATCTCCAAATCTGATGAAACTTGACCCAGAGGTAGGTCGTAACCCATAATAGTGCGTGGTAAATTTGCTAAGTGAAATAACAACTACAAATTTGTAAAACAGGTAAGCAAACTTTCTTAAATAAAACTGTGCAAAACAGCTGAAATAAAAATTATCTCCGAATCTGATGAAACTTGACCCAGAGGTAGGTCGTAACCAATAATAGTGCGTGGTAAATTTCTAAGTGAAATAATAACTACAAGTTAGTAAAATAGGTAAGCAAACTTTCTTAAATAAAACAGTGCAAAACAGCTGAAATAATAATTATCTCCGAATCTGATGAAACTTGACCCAGAGGTAGGTCGTACCCAACAGTTGTGTGGTAAATTTGCTAAGCGAAATAATAACTACAACTTAGTCAAATAGGTAAGCAAACTTCCTTCAATAACACCTTGCAAAACAGTTGAAATAAAAATTGTCTCCGAATCTGACGAAACTTGACCCAGAGGTACGTCTTAACCCATAATACTTCGTGGTAAATTTGCTAAGTGAAATAATAACTACAAGTTAATCAAATAGGTAAGCAAACTTTCTTTAATAAAACCGTGCAAAACAGCTGAAATAAAAACTATCTCCGAATCTGATTTTTTGTATTGTATCAGATTCTCTTTTTACTTTAATGCAACTTACCTTCACCGAAAAAAAAAATATCTCCGAATCTGATGAAACTTGACCCAGAGGTAGGTCGTAACCATAATAGTGAGTGGTAAATTTGCTAAGCGAAATAATAACTACAACTTAGTCAATTAAGTAAGCAAACTTCCTTCAATAAAACCTTGCAAAACAGTTGAAATAAAAACCATCTCCGAATCTGACGAAACTTGACCCAGAGGTAGGTCTTAACCCATAATACTTTGTGGTAAATTTGCTAAGTGAAATAATAACTACAAGTTAATCAAATAGTAAGCTAACTTTCTTTATAAAACCGTGCAAAACAGCTGAAATAAAAACTGTCTCCGAATCTACGTAACTTGACCCAGAGGTAGGTCTTAACTGATAATAGTGCGTGGTAAATTTGCTAACTAAAATAATAACTACAAGTTAGTCAAATATGTTAACAAACTTTCTTAAATAAAACTGTGCAAAACAACTGAAATAAAAACTGTCTCCGAATCTTACGAAACTTGACCCAGAGGTAGGTCTTAACTGTAATGTGCGTGGTAAATTTGCTAACTAAAATAATAACTACAAGTTAGTCAAATATGTTAACAAACTTTCTTAAATAAAACTGTGCAAAACAACTGAAATAAAAAACTATCTCCAAATCTGATGAAACTTGACCCAGAGGTAGGTCGTAACCCATAATAGTGCGTGGTAAATTTGCTAAGCGAAATAATAAATACAACTTAGTCAAATAGGTAAGAAAACTTCCTTCAATAAAACATTGCAAAACAGTTGAAATAAAAACTATCTCCGAATCTGACGAACTTGACCCGAGGTAG